>MDKI01109848.1:0-97769 GCA_005239505.1 Nicotiana paniculata | reverse complement strand
CCCAGGATTATATTTGCAACGCCCGCTTAGTCTTCTACAAGACATAGTTGAGCGTGATCACAGCTCACCAATAAGTTTGTGTAGATGATCTTCTACGCGCCGGCGTAACCACTGGTAGTACCTATCTCGGTATCTACACATCAGTGTAGAAATGTAATGTGATTATGGAAAACAATGCGTACCTAGTAAGTATCTAGTCTAACTTTGAAGAAGTAGTGACGAGGGGTCGACTTGACACTTACTAGAGGTAAAATAATAATAATATAAACGCCTAAAGTAGACATGGTGAGTGTACAATAAGTATCAATGAAGCAAATAAGAGCAACTACAGCAAATCCACTCAGGAGATTATATCAAATCACCAACATATCATAACCGGTCATGAAGGCGCTAAATAATGTATACCCAAACTAGAACCCATTTCGAGTATTAAGCATGAAGTTGCGTAGGCGAATGTCACGATCCCATAGGAATAGTGGTACTCATTACTGCCGAGGCGAACTGCCCGATCCCATAAGAATAGAGGTACTCAATACTGCCGAGGTGAACGGCCTGATCCCATAAGAATAATATTATCATAGTGTTGAGGTGAATGACTTGATCCCATAATAATATTATTACCATCATGCCGAGGAGAACAACACGATCCCATAACTATAGTGTTACAATCATACCGAGGCAAACGTCCCGATCCCATAAGAGTAGAGGAATTTACCTCGCTCACGGAAGCACTTGCAAGACGAGAAGACATAGATTTATAGTTTAACAAGTGCGTTACATTTCGCATTTTCGTACGTTAAAGTTTTGTCTCACATCGATGTAGACTCGGGAATGAGATTATATTTTAGGTTATAAGCATTTATGCCCTTTATAACAGGAGATAAGTAAGTGTCGTGAAGGAGTAAATGAATCAAAGAAAATGTGTTTCGTTGAAGGTGGTAAATTTGGGATAAAATACGGTCCGAGATATAACACCTAGTATTTATGGACTAGTGTCATACAAGGTACCACATGACCATGATAGTGAGGTACATAAAGTATGTTAAAGGTGAGTAGTATTTTAAATAATTTAAGATAATTCTAAATTATGTGGATAATTGAGTAATTAATGATTCTTGGTGGGAGGTTAGCTAATTAGTTATAGTCTTTGGATCAGTTTAGTAAGCCTCCTAACATGGTAGCAGTTGAGGTCTTGATCAAAGACAAAATTGTGACTCTTAATTCATGTAAAAAGTGGCACATTTAGAAGGTTTTGTGTCTAAGTCACCACATAAGTGGGGCCCACACCCAAAGATATAAAGACCTCTCTAATTCACTTTGTATCTCTACATTGTAATGAAGAAAGCTTCGGAAAAGATTATATCAATGTGATAGCAACGTGATTTGCTACAAAATTCATGCAAGACTACTTAGCAACGTGAGAATTGCGATTCTAAGGGAGTATGATGAAATCTTTCTCAAGAATATCATACAGATTTTTCCCTACTTCAATCTTGTCGTCACGTGTTTTGTCACGATTGTCGTGTGTTAGAGGGATTATCTAGAGAATCGGTGTACGTATGTTAAGGATATCCCTTCTTTCCTTTTGGCATGATCCATACGATATAAACGAAACGAGCAAATGTGAACCTTTCATAAAAAACTCTATTCATAGAGAGCTAGGGGTGCCTATGTTCTTGATTCCCGAAGTGTCTTATTATTATATCTTTTGTTCATGGGTCTTAGAAAAATACGTAGTTGATAAAGTTGATCCGAAAGGAATATTGATCTTATGACATTCCGAGAAATCTTACAAACTTACTTCTTATGCATTTCATTCATTTATAAATGTACATTGACCCATGACCAGATGACGTTATATACACATATATTCTATGTATATGGGATATGGGAAAAGCTTACAGCGTTATATACCCACCACTACCCGATCAGTTGATATGAGTTGATGATTTCGCCTACAGAGGCCGAGATGATATGATAGGATGCCCTCAGAAGCTTGATGATATTATGTACACCTATACCTATGCATGATACGACATTTATACGCATGTGCATGACATTATAAATGTTTCAGGATTCACAAAGTTATTTAAACTTACAAGTGGAATTCATTACACCATGTTTCATCTATGCCCTTTATGTACTGATTTTCATGCCTTACATACTCAGTACATTATTCGTACTGATGCCCCTATTTCTCGGGGTCTGCATTTCATGCCGCAGGTGCAGGTAGATAGGCTAAGACCTAAGAAGTTATGCTTTGAAGTTGATATTATTAAATTCTCATCCAGTTACTATGTTCCCTGCTAAATTATCTGGAATCTCCTGCTAATCATGTATTTATACGGGAACCCGAGTCACATGAATAATTTGCGAGCGGGGTAGTCCTAGTATTATATTAACCCGAGTCGCATGAATGATTTGCGAGCGGGGTAGTCTTAGTATTATATTAACCGTGCTGCATGTTCGATTCACGAGCAGGGCAGATAGATGCATATATGGTTCGGGCCGTTCGGCCCTCTGCAGTGCACATTTACTTTTCATGTCGTAACGACCGTACGTTCATAGCCTGTTATATGTTTGGTAATTTATGAGAAGCCCTGTGATTGTAACTGTTTATTTCATGAAAGATAGAAGATTAAATAGCTTGTATGCCATGGAAAGGGATGGCGTGAGTCTACTAGAGGTTGTTATTTGATGCTCATTTCCTTATTACCGTTCATTGCTGCTATTACTGATTAGCCTGTATTCATTTCACATTGGATGACCCTAGTAAGTATCACGTCAACCGCTCGTCACTACTTCTTCGAGGTTAGGCGGGATACTCACTAGGTACATATCTGTTTATATAATCATGCTACGCTTATGTACTTAATTGTACAGGTTCTGAGGCTGGTGCATCTGGTTATCCGACCGGAGCTTGACCCTGGGAGTATATTCTGGACCTGACTCCACGGTGAGCTGCTTCCCTTGGCGATTCTCAGTAGCACTAGGGAGTTATCTTTTGTTTAATTTTGTCTACTTCTTTCAGACAGTAGAACAATTTATTTCATCTTTTGTATATTCCACTAGTTCGCCTGTAGACTTGTGACACTAGTTCCTGGCCCACATAGTAGACTTTATATTTTTGGAAATGTATATATATTGGTTCATGATCCTTATGGTTGTATTTATTTAAGTTGGCTAATTTAACCGTTCCACTTAAATGTTCTAAGCTTATAACTTGGTAAGTGTGGGGATGTTTTATGAATTTAGAAAATTTCACTAGTAACTAAATTGTGGGCTTGCATGACCCGGTGTTGGGCGCCATCACGAACTGGGTTAGGATTTTGGGTTGTGACAACATGGTATCAGAGCTCTAGGTTCACATAGGTCCCACAAGTCACGAGCAAACCTAATAGAGTCTTGCGGATCGATATGGAGGCGTCTGTATTTATCTTTGGGAGGCTATAGGGTGTTAGGAAACCTCTCTTTATTCATGATCTATCGTGCAGTTTATGGTTTACTAAATCTCATTCTTCTATTCTCTCACAGATGGTGAGGACGCGTACATCTGGCAGAGGCCGGGGGAGGGCACCGGCCCGAGGTAGGGGACGGAGGCGTCTATAGAGGAGATCCTACTATAGAGGAGAAGGGGGAGGTGCCCTCAGCAGGTCCTGCTCCAGTGGACTTCATGACGGCGCCAGGCTTCCAGGAGGTTATGGGCCGTATGATGAGATTTATGGATACTATGTCTCAGGGTGGTTTATTTCCAGCAGATCCTGCCACTTCTCAGGCGGGAGGGGGAGCCCAGACCCCTACTGTCCAGGCTGCAGGCCAGACAATAGCACTTCATCATACCCCAGGTACACTACCCATGGGTGGGGTCCAGCCTGTAGCGGCAGCACTTGAGCTAAGACCAGTTACGGACGATGATGCGCAGAAGTTGTTGGAAAGATGGACTCGATTGCACCCTCCAGTATTCGGGGATGAGTGAGGCGAGTATGCCCAAGATTTCATTGATAGGTGCAGGGATAGGCTGCACAACATGAGGATACTAGAGTCCCATGGAGTGGACTTCGCTACTTTCCAGTTAGATGGCAGAGCTCGCAGATGGTGGCAGTCATATATTCTCAGCAGGCCTGCAGATTCTCCTCCTATCACTAGGGAGCAGTTCACTCAGATGTTTTTAGACAGATATATCCCACCCTCTGAGAGGAAAGAGTTGCGGTATCAGTTTGAGCATCTAGAGCAGGGACAGATGCCAGTGACAGACTATGAGGCCAGATTTTCAGAGTTGTCTCGCCATGCACTCATGATACTACCTTTCGATGCTGAGAGAGTGCAGAGATTTGTATCCTGGTTGCATCCAGGCATTAGGGCCAACATGAACCGAGAGGTGGAGATGGGAACTCCTTATCAGCTGGTAGTGGAGATTGCTCGTAGGATCGAGGTTTATTGGTCGAGGATCGGGGAGCCGGTACAGCAAGATAAGAGAGCCAGATATTCTGGGGATTACAGAGGTGCCCCAACTTGGAGCAGAGGTCAGTTTGGTAGGGGTCAGCCCAACATGTCCCATATTCAGCACCCCCACCACCACCTCCTCGTGGTGCTCCAGTGAGGCCTTACTTCAGTGCTATGCCAGAGGGTTCACACAGTCCCCCAGTTATCCAGGGTTCTTCTTCAGGGCAGCAGGCCATGCCTCCAGTGAGATATTATGAGTGCAGGGATCTCGGCCATATCAGGAGGACTTGTCCAAGGTTTCGGGACAAGGCAGTGCAGCAAGGTTACCAGCCTATGAGTCCAGCACCAGTAGTCAGGCCACCTAGAGGTGGAGGGCAGGTCGGCAGGGGTCGTCCTAGAGGTGTAGGCCAGTTAGGGGGAGGTCAGGCAGCTCCAATTCACTCTGGTGGAGCTCAGTCTTCCGGTACTCCAGCTAGATTCTATTCCATTCCAGCCAGATCAAATGTAGTGGCCTCGGACGCCGTGATCACAGGTATTATTTCAGTATGTGGTAGAGAGTCTTCGGTATTATTCGATTCAGGATCCACCTATTCATATGTTTCAACATTATTTTCTCATTTCCTGGATGCTTCTCGTGAGTCCTTGGGTTTTCCTATATGTGTGTCCACTCCTGTGGGTGATTCTATGGTGGTTGGATCTATCGGTCTTGTGTGATCACATTCTGTGGATTCGAGACTAGAGCAGACCTTTTATTGCTCGACATGGTTGATTTCGAGGTTATTTTAAGCATGGATTGGATATATCCTTATCATGTCGTGCTTGATTTCCATGCCAATACAGTTACTTTAGCCATGCCCGGGTCGCCTAGCCTAGAGTGGAGAGGTTCCTCGGTTAGTGCAGACAGCCGGGTTATTTCATTCCTGAAGGCTCGACGTATGGTCGAGAAGGGGTGTATGGCCTATCTTTCTTATGTGCTGGACACCACCGCCAAGTCTCCGACGATTGATTCAGTGCCAGTTGTTCGAGAGTTTGCTGATGCATTTCCTTCAGACCTTACGGGCATGCCTCTGGATCGTGATATTGATTTCTGCATTGATATAGCTCCAGGCACTCAGCCTATTTCCATTCCCCCATACCGTATGGACCCTAAGGAGTTGAAGGAGTTGAAGGGGCAGCTTGAGGAGCTATTGGCTAAGGGGTTTATCAGACCGAGTGTATTGTCGTGGGGTGCTCCAGTCCTATTTGTGCAGAAGAATGATGGGTCTATGCGGATGTGTATTGATTACTGCTAGTTGAACAAGGTCACCATTAAGAACAAGTATCCTTTTCCGCGCATCGATGATTTGTTTGACCAGCTGCAGGGTGCTCGGGTGTTTTGTAAGATTGATTTGAGATCGGGATATCATCAGTTGAGGATTCGGGCCTCAGATGTTCCAAACACTGCTTTCTGTACGAGATATGGCCACTATGAGTTCCTGGTGATGTCCTTTGGCTTGACTAATGCCCAGTAGCATTCATGGACTTGATGAATAGGGTGTTGAGGCCGTATATTGATTCCTTTGTCATTGTCTTTATCGATGACATCTTGATTTACTCACGTAGCCTGGGGGAGCACGAGCAGCATTTGAGAGTTGTGCTCCAGACTTTGCGGGAATAGAAGCTATATGCTGACTTCTCCAAGTGTGAGTTTTGGTTGGATTCTGTATCATTCCTTGGGCATGTGGTATCCGACGAGGGCATCAAGGTTGATCCTCAGAAGATCGAGACAGTTCAGAGTTGGCCGCATCCTACTTCAGCTACCGAGATTAGGAGATTTTTGGGCCTAGCACGCTATTATCGCTGATTTGTGGAGGGGTTCTCTTCTATTGCAGCTTCATTGACTAGATTGACTCAGAAGAATGCTCCGTTTCATGTTCTAACGAGTGTGAGGCGAGCTTTCAGAAACTCAAGACAGCATTAACCTCCGCACCAATTCTAGTATTGCCTTCCGATTTTGGGATATATACAATATATTGTGACGCTTCGCGCGTTGTCTTGGGGTGTGTGTTGATGCAGGAAGAGAGAGTTATTCCTTATGCTTCGCTCCAGCTAAAGGTTCATGAGAAAAATTATCATGTGCACGATTTGGAGTTGGCGGCGATTGTTCATGCTCTTAAGATTTGGAGGCACTACTTGTATGGGGTGTCCTCTATGAGGTTTATACAGATCACCGCAGCTTGCAGCACTTGTTCAAATAGAGGGATATTAATTTGAGACAGCGCAGGTGGCTTGAGTTGCTGAAGGATTATGACATCACCATTCTATATCATCCGGGAAGGCGAATGTGGTAGCGGATGCTTTGAGCAGGAAGGCGGAGAGTATGGGTAGCTTGGCTTATATTGCAGCATAGGAGAGACCTCTAGCCTTGGACATTCAGTCCGTGGCTAATCTCCTGGTGAGATTAGACCTTTCAGAGCCTCGTCGAGTTCTAGCACATGTGGTTGCTCAGTCTTTGTTATTGGGTGAAATTAAGGCTCGGCAGGTTGATGATCCGTGCTTGGCAGAGCTTTGGGAGAAAATGGTACAGGGTGGTGCCAAGGAGGTTACTATTGGCGAGGATGGTGTTCTGAGACTTCAGGGCCGTTTATGTGTTCCGAATGTTGATAGCCTGAGGGAGAGGATTCTAGAGGAGGCACACAGTTCTCGGTATTCTGTTCATCCTGGTGTTACGAAGATGTATCGTGATTTGAAGCAGCACTACTGGTGGAGGCGGATGAAGAGGGACATTATGAACTATGTGACTAGGTGTCTTAAATGCCAGCAGGTTAAGTATGAGCACCAGAGGCCAGGAGGCCTACTTCAACAGATGCCCATTCCTGAGTGGAAGTGGGAGCGCATCACTATGGACTCCGTGGTTGGGTTGCCTCAGACCTTGCGGAAGGTTGACGCGGTTTGGGTCATTGTGGATAGATTGACCAAATCGGTGTATTTCATTCCAGTGGCTACTACTTATACTTCTGAGAGGTTGGCCCAGATCTACATTCGGGAGATAGTCTGGTTGCACGGTGTGCCGGTGTCCATTATATCAGATCGAGGTCCTCAGTTCACCACGCATTTCTGGAGAGCATTGCATAGTGAGATGGGCACCCAGATAGATCTCAGCATAGCATTTCACCCTCAGATTGATGGTCAGTCGGAGCGGACAGTTCAGATATTAGAGGCATGCTTAGGGCATGTGTGATTGACTTTGGAGGTCAATGGGACCAGTTCTTGTCTTTGGTTGAGTTTGCTTATAATAACAGTTATCAGTCCAGCATCGAGATGGCTCCATTTGAGGCTTTGTATGGTCGGCGATGTCGTTCTCCTATCGGTTGGTTTGAGCCTGGCAGGCCTAAGTTATATGGCACCGACCTGGTGAGAGATGCTTTGGAGAAAGTGAAGTTGATTCAGGAGAGGCTCTACACAGCACAGTCCAAACAGAAGAGTTACGCGGATCAGAAGGCGCGTGATATGTCATTTATGGAGGGAGACAAGGTTATGTTGTAAGTCTCACCGATGAAGGGTTTTTTAAGGTTCGGGAAGAAGGACAAGTTGAGCTTGAGGTTTATAGGTCCTTCAGAAGTATTGGAGCGAGTTGGAAGGGTTGCTTATGAGCTTGCTTTACCTCCCAGTTTATCAGGATTTCATCCGGTCTTTCATGTGTCCATGCTCCGGAGGTACCACGCCGACTTCTCTCACGTGGTTGATTTCAGCACTATTCAGTTGGATGAGAAGTTGGGTTTGCTAGGAGGAGCCAGTTGCTATTACTGACTGGCAGGATCGCCAGTTGAGATCCAAGAGAGTTTCTACTGTGAAGGTCCAGTGGAGGTTCCAACTAGTCGAGGAGGTGACCTGGGAGTCCGAGGAGGACATGCGGAGCAGATATCCACATTTATTCAGCACTTCAGGTATGATTCTAGACCCGTTCAGGGAAGAACGTTTGTTTAAGAAATGGAGAATGTAACAACCCGATCGGTCGTTTTGCGTATCAGGACCCCGTTCCCCTAAATGATACTTCCCGTAGTGGATTATTATTATTTATGACTTGCGGGGACGGGTGGTTCGAGATTCGGAAGCTTTAAGAGTAGTATAGGAACACTTGGTTCCTCAAGGTTGCCCTTTAAGGCCAAATTTTGACTTCGGTCAAATTTTGAGTAAACCACCTCGGAATCGAGTTTCGACGGTTCCTGTAGCTTCGTATGATAATTTCGGACTTGGGCGCATGTTCGGAATGGGTTTCGGATGACCCGGGAGCGTTACAGTGCCCAATATTGAAATAAGAGTTCCTTAAGTTCGTAATGTGGATTGGGACATGTTTTGTGTTATCAAGGTCCGAATGGAATTCTGAGACCGGGAATAGTTCCGTTATGTCATTTATGACTTTCCTGCAAAATTTGGTGTCATTCCGAGTAGTATAGGTCGGTTCGGCGCATTGTTAGCGAAGTCAAGAAAACTTAAAATTCCTAAGTTTGGTTATAGGAGTTTTGAGGTGTGATTTTGAGTTTTAGCATTGTTGCGGTGTTCCGTAGGCTCGAGCGAGTCTGTATTATTATTTGAGACTTGTTGGTATATTCGGACGGGGGCTCGGGTAAGCCCAGGTGCCTCTCGGGCACCAAACGAGGCCAAAACCAGCTAAAGCAGTTGCTGGTGCACCTGATCTGGTGTGACCGCAGGTGCGGTTGCCCAGTCGCAGGTGCGAGATCGCTCCTGCGGTCCAGGCCTCACATGTGCAACCCCCAAATAGGTTGCCCAGTTCACGTAGGTGCGGGCTTCGTCCCACAGGTGCGAGCCCAGGCCCTTGTCCCATTTTCCGCAGGTGCGAGCTATTGCTCGTAGGTGCGAGACCGTAGATGCGGTCGTCGAGTCGCAGGTGCGGAAACCCCTGTAGGCAGAAAGGTCTTTAAGTGCGGGACTATCTCATTCCCACTCCATTTTCTTGCACCATAGGCGATTTTTAGAGCTTGGAAAAGAGCCCCACGACCCAACCACTGAGAGGTAAATAAATTCTGCCCCAAAGTTAGTTAATGCATGAATTCCTAGTTGAATTTAACTACCTAATTAGTTAAAAAAATTAAGGAATTGGGTAGTAACCTAGTGCTTTCGAGAATTTAGATAATTTCCCATGAATTGGCTATGAAATCGTACAAAAATCATATATTAATGATCCTTAGGTTATGGGTGAGTGTTTCCTTCGAGAATTTTTGAAATCCGAGCATGCGGTCCTGGTGTTGGATTTTGGGATTTCCTAAAGAATGATGAATTTGACTAAATAATAGGAGAATTCCGTGCTTTGGGTATAATTTGACATATTTACGTAACGTTTGATTAGTTTCGAGTCCTTGGGTAACGAGTTCGGAGTTTCGGGCGCATTCTTGACCCAACGATTAGGTTCAACGCGAGGTGAGTCTCCTTTCTAACCTTGTAAGAGGGAATTGTCCTCATAGGTGATTATAAATAGTTGTTTGTCCTTATTTGTGGGGGCTGCGCATGCACGAAGTGACGAGAGTCCGTGCGTAGCTACTATTATGCCTTGTCGGGTAGTTTTAGGACTCACAAGCATGCTTTACGTACTATATCTGTGATCTTGCATATGGTCTAAGTAGTCTAATATCATCGAATCTCTTATGTGAAGGCCTAAGAAGTTATTCTTTGAAGTTGATATTATTAAATTCTCACCCTGTGAGTATGTTCCCTGCTAAATTATTTGGAGTCTCCTGCTAATCATGTATTTATACGGGAACCCGAGTCGCATGAATGATTCGCGAGCGGGGTAGTCCTAGTATTATATTAAACCGAGTCGCATGAATGATTCGGGAGCGGGGTAGTCTTAGTATTATATTAACCGTGTCGCACGTTTGATTCGCGAGCGAGGCATATAGATACATCTATGGTTCGGTCCGTTCGATCCTCGGCAGTGCACATTTACTTTTTATGTCGTAACGACCGTACTTTCATAGTCTGTTATATGTTTGATAATTTATGAGAAGCCCTATAGTTGTAACTGTTGATTTCATGAAACAAAGAAAATTAAATAGCTTGTATGCCATGGAAAGGGATGGTGTGAGGATACTAGAGGTTGTTATTTGATGCTCATTTCCTTATTATTGTTCATTGCTGCTATTACTGATTAGCCTATATTCATTTCACATTTTCTGACCCTAGTAAGTATCACGTAGACCTCTCGTCACTACTTCTTCGAGGTTAGGCGGGATACTCACTGGGTACATATCTGTTTATGTACTCATGCTACGCTTCTGTACTTAATTGTACAGGTTCTGGGGCTGGTGCATCTGGTTATCCAACCGGAGCTTGACCCTGGGAGCATATTCTTGACCTGACTCCACGGGGAGTTGCTTCCTTTGGCGATTCTCAGCAGCACTATGGAGTTATCTTTTGTTTATTTCTGTCTACTTCCTTCAGACAGTAGAACAGTTTATTTCATTTTTTGTATATTCTACTAGTTCGCCTGTAGACTTGTGACACTAGTTCATGGCACACATAGTAGACTTTATATTTTTAGAAATGTATATATATCGGTTCATGATCGGCTAACTTTATTTAAGTTGGCTAATTTATCCATTCCCACTTAAATGTTCTAAGCTTAAAACTTGGTAAGTGTGGGGATGTTTTATCAATTTAGGAAATTTCACTAGTAATTAAATTGTGGGCTTGTCTGACCCGGTGTTGGGCGCCATCACGACCTGGGTTAGGATTTTGGGTCGTGACAGCACTATCTTAATCCTGGGCTATCAGTACACTTGGCAAGAGTACGACGACTGGTCGCCACCATGGCACGGTCCTTACTATCCATTGGAGCAACCCATACCGCACTTGGAACAGACTTTCCAGCAAACCGACGTCATATGGGAATCAAAGGAGGAGGAAGCGTTAGCATCCTTAAGGAACTTATTCCTGGAGGACGAGGATAGGGATTGTTGTGTTATTGTCGATGAGGAGGAGGAAGAGGAGGAAGCCCCTACCATCCAAGCCGTGAGTAAGGGATCATTCCTCAGAAACTGGACTGTCAGACCATCTAGGACCCGACGAGTCCCTGGGTAGCAAGGCTGAACAAGCACTGTTTATTTTATTTGCTAATGATTTCATTTTCGCATTTTTCTGTTTTAAAGAAAATCCCCAGTATTCCAAAACATTTGTTTAAATTATTGAAAATCGCTTTTATGATTCAATGAATCAATATTTACTATTATCATTTTCTCTCACACTTCTATCTATACAACATTACTATTTCCTGTCTTGATGAACCAATGAATGTGACATGCAATGAGATAACGCAACAAAAGGATAGTGATTCATAAGAAGAAGATACCATACCCGAGGAAATTTCCAGAGAAGTAGAGGACTTTGAAAATAAGCCTAAGTCCAATCTGGACGAAACTGAATTAATCAACCTAGGAGATTCAGAGACTGTCAAGGAAACTCGCATCAACATCCACTTGTCGCCGTCAGAGAAAGAGGATTACACACAATTCTTGAAGGAATATGATGACATATTTGCATGGTCATATGATGATATGACTGGACTGAGTACATCCATTGTGGCTCACAAATGGCCCACGAATCCAATGTGCCCACCAGTGAAGGAGAAGCTCCGGGATTTCAAACCTGATATGAGTCTGAAAATCAAGGAGGAAGTCGCTAAACAAATCAATGCCAAGATCCATATATGGTCCACAGAGTACTGGCAGGAGGAGCTCTTATACTTGCAGAAATAGACGGAGAAGTCTGGCCAAAATCAATCAACTCAGATGCAATCAAGCGATATTATGTGTAACTCTTTCTGCTTTTCTCAAATGATGTAAATTGAACTACGCCCGACCTGATTCCCGTTTGAGAGGGGATACGTAGTCAGCCCTATGGGTTCGGTCAGAAATCAATAAAAATCTTATTTTCCCCGCAATCAGAAACTGGGGCAGAATTTTGAGGAGGACCCTCAAATTTCCGAAGCAAGTTCAACCGATTGCAGCATGTACAACAGTCAGAGATGTCTACCCGTCTAACTGGGGCAGAATTTTGAGGAGGACTCTCAAAATTCCATAGCGAAAGAGGTTGCAATGTCTTGGATCTTGTCACGGTCGTCGGTTCATCTAAATTTCTTAAAATATATTTTACTATGTCTTCAAAAACTATGCATGCTTTCTTGCAAAATAACTCTATTTAACCAACGCTACGCCGATGATTTGAACAGGATCTTCAATCCAAAAAAGCAAGTCGAGTAAGTCGACGGAGGCACGAACCAACCTCCCCTTTACAGAACTCACAATTTTTCTTTAGACGCAGGAACAAAGAATAAACATGCCTTGAAGTCACAACCTTCGCAAAAACCGCAATACTGAAATCTGCTACCAGCTAAGAAATTCTGCTACTATCTGCTATTTATTCCATTTTCTGCATAAGGATAATCTCTGCCTTCATTTTCATGGGACTAAGCCTTATCCCGCATCTTGCATAAGGTTAATCTCTACCTCCACATTTGTATAAGGCTAATCTCTGCCTTCATTTGCATGGGACTAAGTTTCATGAGAATAAAGTCGGTCTCCCTCCTGCATGAGGCTAAGCCCTGCCTCCAATCGCATAAGGCTAATCTATGCCTTCATTTGCATGGGACTAAGCCTTGTCCCCCATCTTTCATGAGACTAAACTCTGCCTCCCTCCTACATGAGGCTATGCCCTGCCTCCATTTGCATAAGGCTAACCTCTGCCTTCATCTGCATGGGGCTAAGACTTGTCCCACATCTTGCATGAGGTCAAGCTCTACCTCCACACTTGCACAAAGGTAAACTCGGCCTTCAACTGCATAAGTCTAATCTCGGCCTCATCTGCATAAGGCAAATTGCTGCCTTCACCTTGCATAAGGCTAACCTCTGACTTCATTTGCTTGAGGCTAAGATCCACCTCCATCTGCATAAGGCTAATCTCTACCTTCAATTGCATGGGACTAAGCCATGTCCCGCATCTTGCATGAGGTTAAGCTCTACCTTTGCATCCTGCATGAGGCTAAGATCTGCCTCCATTTGCATAAGGCTAATCTCTGCATTCATTTGCATGGGACTAATCCCTGTGCCGCATCTTGCATGAGACTAAACTCTATCTCCCTCTTGCATGAGGCTAAGCCTTGCCTCCATTTTCATAAGGCTAATCTATGCCTTCATCTGCATGGGACGAAGCCCTGTCCTGCATCTTGCATGAGGTCAAGCTCTACCTCCACACTTTCACAAGGCTAATCTCTTCCTTCATCTGCATGAGGCTAATCTCGGCTTCATTTGCATAATGTCAATTGCTGCCTTCACCTTGCATAAGGCTAATCTATGCCTTCATTTGCATGAGGCTAAGATCTGTCTCCATCTGCATAAGGCTATTCTCTGCCTTCATTTGCATGGGACTAAGCCCTGTCCCGCATCTTTCATGAGGTTAAGCTCTACCTCCGCATCATGCATGAGGCTAAGCTCTGCCTCCATCTGCATAAGGCTAATCTCTGCCTTCATTTGCATGAGACTAAAATCTGTCTCGATACCTACACGAGGCTAAGCTCTGTCTCTATTTTACATTCTTTCGCTGAGACTAAGCGCTGTCTCTCCGACATTATCTACCTTGCTCTTCTTTCAGGCTAAGATCTTCCCTCAACTTCACAGGACTAAGATTTGTCTTGTTGACATCATATTATTGCATCTCATGGCCTGAAATATCGCCAACCTATCCAAAGGCATCATATTCTAAAGTCATCATCCTCATAGCCGGAAGACACCATGTCATGACCTGAGGATCTCTCTCGACTTGCATATCATTATTCAAAGGCATCATAGTTCAGAGGCACCATCCTCATGGCCCGAGAACGTCATTTCATGGCCTGTGAATCTCTCACTGAACAATTCATGGCCCAGGACGTCATGGTCTAAAGACGTCATCCCTAACCACCCGAAGACGACTTTCATAGTCCAAAGGGAACTTGCATCATGTTTAAATTTTGGCACAATATATGCTTCTAGCATTTGCGTTTGCAGGTGACCCGGCAAGAAACTGCTATCCCAGTAGGAGCAATCTCGCTCCAGTTCCTTCAGTTATCTCAGAACCTGGCCTCTCACCATAACCAATCCTTCGCCTATCTCGAAACATTGTGTTTGTTCTATTGATGACTTCATCTATGTATTTCGCCGATGAATCCACAACTACACACGGCTTGATTCTTGTAAAACCAGGGATATGTAGGCAGCTCAGAAGCTAGAGTGCGGCCTAAATCTCTCAAACCGTGTCGCTCGGTCAAAATTGGCCATCATATCTTTACCCGACAACTCTTTCATCCTTTCTGGGTAAACAGGGGAAGCTGTTGATACCCAATTTTTTCCCAAAATAGTTTTAAAATGCATACATGTCTTCAAAATTATGCATTAGCGTCAATTGGTATTTTTTCATAATTTCTACATTTTTAAATCAATTTTCCTAGTATTTTACTTTTAATAAATAATTGTAAAATTGCATCACAAATGATTTTAAAACATTTTTTGGTTTAATTTACTATTGATGGTCTTATTAAGTCAAATTATTCTATAAATAGCCAAATTGGAACTTTTGGCTACAATTACAATAACTTTACAATTATAGCACATGCATACATTTTTGTATTATTTTAATAGAAATTAGTCCATTGTATTTTTAAAATACTAAATAACTATTTTTAAAACATTCCTATGCATGAAAAATCCTTTTTTTAGTAATTATTTTACAAATTAATTTTTATTCAATTACTTTGGGTATTTAATAGACAGCCTTTTTATTTCAATTTTAGCCTAAAACTAACCAGACCAATGCCTTGTAAAACCAGCCCAATAGCGTATAAAAAATTATCCCAAAAGACCCAGGACCAACACCCTACCTGTCCGACCCAAACCCCTTGGCCAATCCTAGCCGTTGATCACTTTTGATCAACGGTCAGGATATTTCCTATCATAATTAAATCCACCTACATCCCAATACCCTAACCATTCTCACCCCCTTCCCCGCCGTCACTCTCCTCTCCGTCTCTCAAATGCTCTCTAGAAAAAACCCTAATTCTCCCTCGCCGTCACTAACCTACTGCCTTCCTATGGTGGTTCTTCACCACCTCAGGCCTCTACCGGCCTCCTATTTGTTATGGTCTATCCGTTTCCTAGATCCTTGAGGGGATTTCAAGGGACCCAGGCAGGTCTGTTTACACCTTTGGGTTTTCTCACCTGTTTCAGGCCATTTAGCTCGACCATTGAGTAAAATCCTTCTTATTTTCGTCTTAAATCCATGGATTCCTAAGTCTATGTTCTCATCTCTGTTTTACCTCTAAAACCTAATTTTTATCTTTGATCTTCTCAGATTTGTACATATATGAGATAAATTGAGCTTATCTCACATGTTTTCGTGAAAGTTTTATGGTTTTTCAATTGATTCTCCATTTTTCCTAAAACTAGGGTTTACTGAAACTCATCTTCTCAAAGTTATCTGACATTCGAATGTTCAATCGTTTGTTCCTAAGTGTTATCGATTGATTCATGCTAAGATTGTTTGGACCCTAGTTGATTTATGCTAAAGCCCTAATTTTCTCATATTGTGATTCGATTCTGAGTTCTTCGTGTTACTTGTGCAATGTTTCGTTCTGTGTTTGAATCACATGCTTCCCTTAGTCAAATTCACTTTTTTTGATTTTTTTACCCTATTTCATCCCTATTAGGGTTTCTGAAGTATTTTCCATCTAATTGCTCTATGTTTATGGAATTTTGCCTATTATATCTTTTATTTTGTGGAAATTAGTATTCCTCCAGAAAATCAGTGTCACTTTGAATTTGACTGACTGATTCTTGATTATTTCCCTTATTTACGACTTTAATTAGTCTTCTTGCCTTATTTAATTGTCTGTAATATTTACTGACTCCTTACGTGATTATTTCCTTAATTATACTCCTAATTATTTGCTCTTTACTTAAGTCTGATTTGAACCTCTTTCCTTAAATATTTCATGTCCTTACCGGTTGTTAATTATCCTTAATTAAGGGAAGACTGTGATGTTTTTTTTGTGTAATTGATTTTTTGATCCCTCCCTTGATTGACTAAAGTTGATACCTTTACCTTATTTGCTTTTACTCTTGAACTACTATATAAAATCCTCTATTTTACTTCTACACACGCAAACATTAGTTCAAAACACACTTACACTCTAAAAGCTCTTTGTTCTTCTCTGCTACTTGTGATATTCATTGGTCTAGCCGGCTATAAGCTAAGGCTAGATATTGCACAACATCTGCTTTGCATTCTGTGTTCTCTTTTCCTAACTGGTATGTCCCTGATTAATTTTCAAAATCTAAACCCTATGTGGTTCATCATTGCTTTAATTCATCAGTTATGAGTTCCATCCTTGTTCTTGTTTACTATCTTGCTTAGCATGCCTAACATTGTCTTGTTCAATATGATTAGCATGTCTAAACTATAATTGTTTGTCTACTACTTTATCTATGATGTCTAAATCTTGTTTTGTTCAATATGTGATCAGTATGTCTACACTATGAAAACTTGTGTGATATTTGCCTAGCATGTTAATTTAAGTTCCTGCCTATTCTACTTTACTGATAAGATCATGCTAAGTTATCTAGTCTCTCAAGGTAACTCTAGTTGTGTGCTTAATCTTGTCCAGTGTTTATGTGTTTTCAACATGGCTTTACTGTAATCTTTGCTTTATGTCTCCATCACCTACCTTATAGCTAACTTATTAATTCTATAAAATTCTTGAGAATTCTGTGCATCTTGTTGCTTATGTGCTCCACTATACATTGATGTGTATTCTATGTGTCCCCAACCCCTCTCTCCCTTTGTGGAATCTGTTTGTTAAGTATTCTTGAATCTGTTTGTTCTAAGACCAATTGATTTATGTTCTGATTTCAAAAGTGTTTTAATACTTTTCTCAAATTGTTTTACCACTAAGCCAGTTCCTATTTCAGAAAATCATTTCACTCCCAAAGTCATATCTATATTGTTTTCTTATCAAAAACTTTTTAAAACTATGTCAAGCACTCTCACTTTACTCTTAAGTCCATAGGTTCTGCCTCTCTAGTGTGTGTACTGCCTTGGGATCCTCTTGAGATTCCTTTGGACTCTGGCTCACTGGGGCTGGCCCTTTCACACTGCACTTATTATGAAAAGTCTAGGTGTGAGCATTGCCCGGGATCCTTGAGGTCCTTAGGGAACTCTGACACACCTGGACACAAACTTGGCTATGAAATCCTTGGCATTTGAGACTATCAAAGGCATGGCTTTATCAGATGTGCTTTGGGCCTACTGCAGGCTCCCTATAGTTAATTTTACTTTTCATTTGTGTAATTTATTAAATTATGGTCTGTAATAATCATTTGTAAACAGATATTGGGGTAACTAGTGAAAAGGGAGGGTAGCTATATAATCCTGTGGGTAAAGTTGGGTAGAAATCATGTTTCTAGGCTTTACATTATGCAAATTTGCATTAGAAAACATGTTCTACGATGGTTATGTCTATTTGCATTCAAACCATGCCAAACATGTGCATTAGACATCCTGTTTTAGGGTATTCACATTTATCGCTTTAGCATACCGCATGTCATATATCACTGTTCCAATTTCTGGCTCTGCATCAATACTGTCACTTAGAAATCCTGCTACTAAATAATCCTTCCTAATAAAAACAGTCATTTCTGTGTGCATTAGATATCCTGTTCTTAGGACTCTGTTTGCATCTATTTTGAATCATGTCTATTTCGACTAAATAAATAACTGCCCATGAAAGGGTTTAAAACAGCCTCACGCGTAGGTATCATGTCTCTAAATACAAATTGATATAAATCACCTATTATAATCTGTATCACCTAGATCAGCATGCCCATAAGTTGAATAATCTCAAATTGTTTAAATAGCTCCTGTAACAGTGATCGCGTATAGTCCCACGCCCAGGAAAGCCTTAGGTAATTAATCTCCTTGTATAAAATTAGAAACTGTATTTTTAATTATTTACTACTAAGTTTTACAGGACTTAAAATCAGTAGGCAAACTGATTAGGACCCTGCTATTGAGTTTGTGAAACAGTGTTGCATATTCTGTGTATTAATGTTCACCTAGACATCCTGTCCTAGGATTCTCTTTTTTTCTAAAACAAATTACCTGAATCGGTGTTTTTGACGTTCTATTTATTTTCATTACATATGGAGGTAAACATGAGACTCTTAATTGCTTCTTCACCTATCTGCTTGTCGTACTTGTTATTTGTTTGTCGCCTAGATTTTTTTGTTGTCTAGAATTGCCCAGATTTAGAGGTCCTAAACTCCTCCGGGACCACAAGGAAGGGACAGGTAACAGCACACTTAAAGCTCGTTAATAAAACTCGCTTAATAACCACTAATGGGTGGGATAATGGGTAGTGAAAGGATATGATGACCTATGCGCTAATGCAACGTGTAGCCCCTCATTGAGGAGTGATTACCGGGCATTGTATGGATCTGATCCTATAGGAAAAATAACTTAGGACCTCCCTTATCCTTTTTACATATGTGTTCTTAGACTGCTAATCTGTTAAAACCTTTATTCATTTACACATGTGTGCTTAGACTGTTTATTTGCACTTACTAATTCACAAAGTAAGTTTGGCAGCGACCCACCGTTGTGGACCTCGAGGGGTGCCCAACACCTTCCCCTTGAGGTAACTTCAATCCCTTACCCAATCTCTGGTAGTAGAATAAGTGTTATAAATGACCCGTAATAGGTTCCCGAACGCACCTTAATTCGTTAGGTGGCGACTCTTCAAATTCCTTACATTCCTTTTTCCCAAAAGGAAATGAGTTGTCCCAATAATGTCAAAAACCCTAACTAATCCGAAAGGAGAGGAAAAAGGGGACGCGACAGAAAACCTCTGTAAGGATAAATCGAGGTAAGGGTTATGGTATAGTATGACCTACCTAGGTGCGGTAAATTCATACGGATGAATAAACGAAATAAGGTATAGCAATATTCGCGAGTTCAACAAGGTACCGAACGAAGAATTTTGATATACCAATAGATTCCCAGAGGGACATCTTATCAAGCTCTGTATATGTTTACAAAGTGAATCCTAGATATTGGGTAAAAGCTGGAGGAAAAAGGAAAGAAGAGTCGTATAGGTGTACTTACAAGGAAAAGCCGTACAAGCTGCATGACAGAAGAGTTACGAGATTGGAAGAATCCCGACCACAGGCTGTGGTGTAATAAAGAGACCTACAGGTGGGAATACCCTAGACTTTGGATTTATTCACAGAACAACTGCCTAAGATGGAAAAAAAAGTACTAAAGTGTTCACAAGGACTATAGGCTATTATAATGATAAGTGCATCAGTCAACATTCGAGTACGAATGTTCCAAAGGGGGGAATGATGTTACACCCCATGTTTTCGTACGTTAAAGTTTCGTCGTAAGTTAATCGACGAAAGTTGGATTATGAGATTATTTTGGGATTATAAGTATTATGCTATTTCAAACAAGTGATGGGTAAATTCATGAAGGTGAGAGGGTAAGTAAATCGAAGAAAATAAATTTCGTCGAAGATTGTCATGTTGGGATAAATGCGGTCCAAGCTATAATACCCGATATTTATGGACTAGTGCCATTCAAGGTACCACATAACCGTGATTAAAGTGTATAAAGTGTGTTAAAAGTGAGTAGTATTTTAAGTAATTTGAGATAATTCCTAATAATGTTGATAATTGGATCATTATTAGTTAATGAGGATTAACAAATTAATTAAGGAACTAAGTGGGTAAGAATTGTGATAAGGATAACCCCCCCCCCCCATCACTCATGTGGAAGCAAACCACCTTATCATTCATGACTCATTAAGTCATTAGATAAGGTGGAAAAATAAGGGATATGGTGGCTTCCACATCAACATATAAGGCATCTAAAACCATAAGATTTTTGTAGGATGGGAAAATAAGATTTGGTAAGAAAGTTTTTGTAAGCAAGATACTTACGTTGGAAAGTCTCAAACATGATTTTACAAGTGCCATTCGTTTCATGTATCTCTCTTCATAAGACTTTCCTACAAAGTGAGATACTTTGATGTGATTTTCCTTATCAAAAATTTCATACAAAATTATACTGCATAATAGCAACGAGATTTGCGATTCTAAGGGAGTACGGTGCAATCTTTCTCAATAATATCATACGGATTTTCTCCTACTTCGATCCGTCGTTACGTGATTTTTCACAAAAGACGTGTGTTGGAAGGATTGTCAAGAGAATTGGCTCGGTTATGTTAAGGCTATCCCTTCTTTCTTTTTGGCATGATCTATACAACACGAACGAAACGAGGAAATGCACAACTTTCATAAATTACTCTATTTATAGAAATACTAGAGATGATTATGCTCTTTATTCCCCATGTGTCATATTATTTTATCATCTGTTCATGGGTCTCAAAAATATGTAAGTTGGTAAAGTTTATTTCATGATATTAATCAAAGGCATTGACGTACCGAGAGATTTTATTAACATATTTCATATGAACTTCATGCATTTATACATGCACAGGTCACGACCAGATGGCGTTATATACGCGTATATATATGTGTATATATGTATATTAGATACGTTGATGATTTTCCCACAGTGGCCGAGATGATATGATCGGATGCCCTCAGAGGCTTGATGATGTTATGAACGCATATACCCATGCATGGTATGACACTTTATGCATATGCATGACATTATAATATTAAATGATTCACTCAGCTATTCATATATACACGTTGAGTTTTTACTCAATATTTCTTTCATATCTATTATTGTTTACTAATTTTCATTCCTTACATACTCGGTACATTATGTATACTGAAATCCCTTTTGCTTGGGGACGCTGCGTTTCATGCCCGCAAGTCCTGATAGACAGGTCAAGAGTCCTCCAAGTAGGATATTATCTCAGCGGAAGATGTTGGGGCGCTCCATTTGCTCCGAAGTTGCTTGTTTGGTTAGTATGATTTAGATGCGTATTGTTTGGTGGGCGGGGACGTGCCCCAAATTTTACGATAAGTATGTACTCATAGAGGCTTGTAGACAGATGATATGTATACGCATATTTGTATGGCCTTGTCGGCCAATGTTTTGAGTTTACAAATGATCATGCTAGCCTTATAGGCCCGTATGTTGAGTATATCCCCATGTTTTATTCTACTCATCTCACGACATCCTCTCTGGACCATTTACCTATGATAGTATGATACGAAAGATACGTTACATAGGTACTCGGTTGAGTAAGGTACCGGGTGCCCGTTGCGGCCCATTGGTTTGGGTTGTGACATGAACAAAGTTACAATGAAGAACATGTATTTATTGCCTCGTCTTGATGACTTATTTGATCAGCTACAGGGTTCCAGAGTGTTTTCCAAGATTGACTTACATTCATGCTATCATCTGTTGAAGATTCGGGAGCTAGATATCCCGAATATTGCCTTCAGGACTCGATATGGTCAGTATGAGTTTATTGTTATGTCTTTTGGGATGACCAATGCCCCAGCAGCCTTTCTGCACTTGATGCACAGTGTGTTCCATCTTTATCTTGACTCCTTCATCATTATGTTTATTGACGACATTCGGGTGTACTCCCCGACTCTAGAGGATCATGAGCAGCACCTGAGGACTGTGCTTCAGACCTTGAGAGAAGATAAGTTGTATACAAAATTTTCAAAGTGTGAGTTTTTTCTAGACTCAGTGGCATTTTTGGGTCATGTCGTATCAAGTGATGGGATCAATGTGGATCTGAAGAAGGTGGAGGCAGCGTAGAGTTGGCCTAGACCGTCATCAGCTACGGAGATTCAGAGTTTTCTTGGTTAGGGATATTACAGTCATTTTGTAGAGGGATTCTCATCCATTGCAGTACATATGACCAGGCTGACCCAGAAGGGTGCTTCGTTCAAGTGGACAGAGGAGTGTGAGGAGAGATTTCAGAAGTTCAAGGAAACTTTTACTACAGCCCCAGTATTGGTATCGCCTATAGGTTTGGGGTCTTACACTGTGTATTGTGATGCGTCGTAGATTGGTCTTGGGAGGTGTTGATGCAGGACGGTAGGGTGATTGCCTACGGGTCCAGATAGATGAAGGTGCATGAGAATAACTATCATGTTGACGACCTTGAGTTAGTATCTATTGTTCATGCCTTGAAGATCCGGCGGCACTATCTGTACGGTGTCCCTTGTGAGATTTACACTGATAATCGGAGTTTGTGGCATCTTTTCAAACAAAAATATCTTAACTTGCATCACCGGAGGTGGTTGGAGCTACTTAAGGACTATGATATCACCATTTTATATCACCCAAGTAAGGCCAATGTGGTGGTTGATGCTTTGAGTCGCTGGGCAGAGAGTTTGGGAAGTTTAACATATCTTCCACCAGCAGAGAGGCCATTATCATTGGGTGTTCAGGCCTTAGCCATACAATTTTTGAGATTGGATATTTCTTAGCTGAGTCAAGTATTGGTTTGTGTGGTCTCTCGGTCTTCTTTGTATGATCGTATTAGGTAGCGTCACTATGATGATCCCCATCTGTTGGTCCTTAAGGAAACGGTCCAACACGGTGATTCGAAGGAGGTCACTATTAGGGATGATGGTGTACTGAGGATGTAGGGCAGGTTATGTGTGCCCAATCTAGATGATTTGCATGAGTTGATTCTCCAAGAGGCTCACAGTTCGCGGTACTCCATTCATCTGGGTGCCGCGAAAATGTATCAGAATTTGAGGCAGCATTACTGGTGGAGGCAGATGAAGAAGGACATAGTGGAGTATGTAGCTCGGTGCCTAAATTACCAGCAGGTGAAGTATGAGCACCAGCATCCAGGTGGGTTACTTCAGAAGTTAGAGATTCCAGAGTGGAAATGGGAGCGGATCACTATGAATTTCGTTGTTGGACTCCCACGGACTCAGCGGAGGTTTGATGCAGTTTGGGTGATTGTGGATAGGCTGACCAAGTCAGCTCATTTCATTCCTTTGAGGACAACATATTCCTCTGAGTAGATGACTTGAATTTACATCTGTGTGATCGTCTGGCTTCATGGCGTACCGGTATCTATCATCTCTGACCGGGGTACGCAGTTTACATCACGGTTCTGGAGGGTCGTACATCATGATTTGGGTACTTGAGTGGAGCAGAGAACAGCATTTCACCCTCAGATAGACGGTAAGTTTGAGCGCACTATTCACATATTAGAGGATATTCTTCGTGCGTGTGTGATGGAGTTTGGAGGGTTGTGGGATCAGTTCTTTCCACTAGCAGAGTTTTCCTATAATTACAGTTATCAGTCGAGCATCCAGATGGCACCGTATGAGGCTCTGTATGGTAGGCGGTGTCGGTACCCAGTGGGTTGGTACGAGCCGGGCGAGGCTAGGTTATTGGGCACGAACTTGGTTCAGATGCCCTGGACAAGGTGAAGGTTATTCAGGATCGACTTTGCACATCCAAGTCCAGACAGAAGAGTTATACGGACAGGAAGGTTCGCGATATAGCATTCATGTTTGGAGACCGGGTCTTGCTCCGGGTATCGCCTATGAAGGTCGTTGTGAGGTTCGGGAAGAAGGGCAAGCTGAGCCCCGGGTACATTGATCCTACAGAGGTGTTGCGGCGTGATGTGGAGGTTCCTTATGAGATTACCTTACCTCCTATTCTAGCCGGAGTTCATTCGGTATTCCATGTTTCTATGCTCCGGAAGTATCAAGGTGATCCGGCTCATGTGTTGGATTTCAACTCAGTCCAGTTGGACAAGGATCTATCTTATATTGAGGAGCAGTGGCTATTGTGGACAGGAAGGTCATAAAGCTAAGGTCAAAAGACATTGCTTCCGTGAAGGGGTCAGCCGGTCGAGGAGGCGACTTGGGAGACCGAGCAGGATATGCGCAGTCGTTATCCTTATTTTTTCACCACTTCAGGTATGTCCCTATACTCATTCGAGGACGAACAACTATTTTAAGAGGGGGAGGATGTAACGACTCGGCCAGTCGTTGTGAGAGTTATATCCCTCATCCCATGTTTACTGCCTCCCCTGTATCTCTTTCCGCTTATGTGTCTTGCCGGGAGGTCTTTGTTGTGATTTCGGAGTGTTTTGCGGCACTTAGTCCCTAAATAGAAGCTTAAGTCTTAGGATTTGGATTTTAGTTAGAATTGTGTGAAGACGACTCCGGAATGGAGTTTCGTTGATTCCTTTAGCTCTGTTGGGTGATTTTGGACTTAGGGGCGTGTCTGAATTGTGTTTTGGAGGTTTGTAGCTCATTTAGGCTTGAAATGGCGAAAGCCAAATTTTTGGAGATTTTGACCGGTAGTGGACTTTTTGATATCAGGTCGGATTCCAATTCCGGAAGATGAAGTAGGTCCTTAAGGTTGAATATGACTTGTGTGAAAAATTTGGGGTCAATCGGACTTAGTTTGATAGGTTTCGGCATCGGTTGTAGAAATTGGAAGTTTCAAGTTCATTAAGTTTGAATCGGAGGGTGATTTGTGTTTTTAGCGTTGTTTGAAGTGATTTTTGGTCTCGACTAAGTTTGTATGATGTTTTAGGACTGGTAGGTATGTTTGACTAAGGCCCCGAGGGCCTCAGGTTGATTTTGGGTGGTTATCGGATCATTTTGGACTTGTTGGAAATGGCTGAAGATCTGGTGTCATTTTTGTTGGTTCCTTCATCGCGTTCGTGAGAGGGGTCTCACATTCGTGTAGGGTATCTGGGATACCGGATATGTTGCTCTACAATTTCGCGATGTGATTCTCATTTTCACGATAGTGTGGATCCTCTAGCCTACGCGTTCGTGATATGGTCCTCGCGTTCGCATAGAGGATCGGTCAGATGGGCTCCAGGTGATTAGCCTACGCGTTCGTGATGAGTGTCCCGCGTTCACATAGGGTCAGGCGAGGCAAGCTTACGCATTCACGAGAGGGTTATTGTGTTCCCGAATGAGGTTTGGAAATGAAGGGAAGTTTGTGCTTTGCGAACGCGAGGGCATGGCCGCATTCGCGAAGAAAAAATCACTAGGTAGACTTATAACATTTCAAAAATGATGGTTTGGCCATTTTTATCAAAACTTGAGTTTGGAAGCTCGGATTTGGACGAGATTTTGAGGGATTTTCATAGACATAGATTTGGTAATGATTATACACTCCATTTTGGTTATATCCCACTAATCTATCATTAATTTCGGATTTAGGGGTTGAAATTGGGAAAATCTGGAAGAAATTACCTAGCCGGTCATTTCGAGAGTTATAGCCTCATTTCCCCCATTTATACTTCTTTTGTGATTTAAATCTTTATTATCTCTTACCAGGTTGGTTGGTTCGAGCCCAGAGTGGTGTCTTAGTAAATTGAAACACTTAGTTTCTTAATTGGAAGCTTAAGTTGTAAAAGTCGACCGAATGTCGACTTGTGTGTAAATGACCTCGGATTTGAATTTTGATAGTTCTGTTAGCTCCATTAGGTGATTTTGGACTTAGAAGCGCGTCTGGAAGGTGATTTGGAGGTCCGTAGTAGAATTAGGCTTGAATTGGAGAAAGTTGGAATTTTGACGATTTTGGCCGGCAGTGAAAATTTTGATATTGGGGTAGGAATGGATTTCCGGAAGTTGGAGTAGGTTCGTGGATTCATTTTTGACATGTGTGTAAAATTTGAGGTCAATCGGACGTGGTTTGGTAGGTTTCGGCGTCGTTGGTGGAATTCGGAAGTTTAGAAGTTCTTTAGGCTTGAATCCGGGTGTAATTTGGTTTTTTGATGTTGTTTCGAGTGATTCGGAGGTTTGTCTAAGTTTGCATGGGGTTATATGACAAGCTGGTATCAGAGCCTAGGTTACATAGGTCTCACGAGTCATGAGCAGGTTTAGTAGAGTCTTGCGGATCAGTATAGAGACGTTTGTATTTATCTTCGAGAGGCTGTAGAACCCTTAGGAAAACTCCACATATTTGAATTCTTGTCGTGTGAATCTGTTGATTATGGTACCTAAACTTCTTGTTTCATTCTCTCATAGATGGTGAGGACTCGCACTACTGGGCAGGATGGACAGCCACCAGTACCACCAGCCAGGGCCGCGAGATCGCGGTAGAGGCTGCGGTAGGGGCAGAGGTGCAGTCCGCACAGCAGCTGGGGTAGTACCTTCAGATCCACCAGTTGCCCCAAGTCAGGACCAGATCCTAGTTGTGGATGCACCAGTGGGACCAGCTCAGGAACCACCTGTACCCATCGTGATTCCTGGCCTTCCGGAGGCCTTATCTCAGATTCTGACTGTGTGCATCGTCCTTTCTTAGGCGGTCTCTATTTCGACGGCAGCAGCCACTTCTCGGGCCGGGGGGCATTCAGACTCCCCTGTCCCGCACACCTGAGCAGGTTGTACAGGGACTCCAAACATCGGGGGCACCACCAGCCTAGCTGGTTACAGCTGCTCAGGACTATGTGGTCCCTGCTATGCCAGAGGATGAGCAGCATAGATTGGAGAGGTTTGGTAGACTCACGCCTCCATCTTTCAGTGGTGTAGAGGGAGAAGATGCACATGGTTTCCTGGACAGGTGTTAGAGTATACTTCATACAGTAAGTATTTTAGAGACCAGTGGGGTCTCGTTCACTACTTTTCAGTTCTCTGGGGCCTGCATTCAGTTGGTGGGAGGATTACGAGAGGCGTAGGCCGGCCGGCGCAGCACCCCCTACTTGACAGCAGTTCTCTGTTATCTTTCTGGAGAAATTCATGCCTCAGTCCTGCAGAGAGGAGCTGTGCAGACAGTTTGAGCAGCTTTGTCAGGGTGATATGTCTATGACGCAGTATGAGATGTGATTCTTGGAGTTGGCTCGTCATGTTATCTGGTTGGTTCTCACAGACAGGGAGAGGATCAGGAGGTTTATAGATGGCCTCACTTTTCAGCTGCGATTGCTAATGACCAGAGAGAGTGTTTGGTGCTACTTTTGATGAGGTTGTCAACATTGCTCATCAGATTGAGATGGTTTGCAGTCACGAGAGGGTTGAGAGGGAGGCCAAGAGTCCTCGTGGACAGGGTGGATTTAACGGTGCTCCTTCTGAGGTTCAGTTCCAGCACAGTAGAGGTCGTCCTTTCAGACATGCTCAGACGGCTCACCCATATCACCGTGGTGCATTATCTAGCCATGGTTCTCACAGCTATCAGCAGGGTCATTCATCTATCGGTGCCTTTCCAGCACATAGTTTGTCCCATGCTCCATCGGTTCAGGGTTCGTCTATGCCAGGTCTTTCTGCCAGTTATCCCGGTGCTCGGGGCTCCGTTCAGTCCCCAGCACCAGCACCGGGGAGTTTCTATGAGTGTGGGGAGTTTGGTCGCATGAGGAGAGAGTGTCTCCGTATAGTGGGAGGTCCCACTCCGCGTAGGAGTCTATCTATGTTATCACCATCAGTTCCTCCACCACACGCTCAGCCAGCCCAGGGTGGAGCCTAGTTAGCTAGGGGTCGCCTGAGAAGGAGAGGCAGATCAGGGGGTAGCCAGGCACGTTTCTATGCCCTCCCTTCTAGACCAGATGTCATTACTGATGTTGTGATTACAGGTATTGTCTCAGTTTACCACAGAGATGCCTATTTATTATTTGACCATGGTTCCACTTATTCATATGTTTCCTCGTATTTCGCTCATTTTCTGGATATGCCCCGTGAGTCTTTAATTTCATCTATTCATGTATCTACTCCTGTGGGTGATACTATTATTGTGGACCACATATATCAGTCATGTGTGGTGACAATTGGGGGTTTGGAAACCAGAGTGGATCTTTTGCTACTCAGTACGGTTAATTTTGATGTGATATTGGGTATGGATTGGTTGTCTCCATGTCATACTGTTCTAGATTTTCACGCTAAGACTGTGACGTTGGCGATGCCGGGGTTGCCGAGGGTTGAGTGGAGCAGTTCTATAGACTATGTATCCAGTAGGGTGATTTCATACTTGAAGGCTCAGCGGATGGTTGAGAAGGGTAGTCTATCTTATTTGGCTTTTGTGAGGGATGTTAGTGCAGAGGCTCTTGCTATTGATTATGTTCCGGTGGTGCGTGATTTTTCGGATGTGTTTCCTACAGACCTACCGGGCATGCCGTCTGACAGGGATATTAACCTTGGTATTGATTTGGTTCCGGGCACTCAGCCCATTTCTATTCCACCGTATCGTATGGCACCTGCAGAGGTGAAGGAGTTGAAGGAACAGCTTCGGGAACTCCTTGATAATGGGTTTATTCGGCCTAGCGTGTCACCTTGGGGTGCACCGGTCATATTTGTAAAGAAGAAGGATGTTCATTGATTACAGGCAGATGAACAAGGTCACAGTCAAGAACAAGTATCCTTTGCCACGTATTGATGATCTATTTGACCAGCTTCAGGGAGCGAGGGTGCTCTCCAAGATTGATTTGAGGTCAGGGTATCACCAGCTGAAGATTCGAGATTCGGATATTCTTAAGACAGGTTTTAGGACCCGATATGGCCATTATGAGTTCCTTGTAATGTCTTTTGAGCTGACCAATGTCCCAGCAGCGTTGATGCATTTGATGAACAGTGTGTTTCAGCCTTATTTGGACTCATTCATTATTGTATTCATTGATGACATCCTGGTGCACTCTCGTAGCCGGGAGGAGCATGCCCATCATTTGAGGGTTGTGTTACAGAGATTGAGGGAGGAGAAGCTTTATGCAAAGTTCTCCAAGTATGAGTTTTGGCTCGGTTCAGTGGCATTCTTGGGGAACTTGGTGTCCAGTGAGGGTATTCAGGTGGATCCTAAAAAGATAGAGGCGGTGCAGAGTTGGCCCAGATCGTCCTCAGCGACGGAGATTAGGATCTTTCTTGGTTTGGCGAGCTATTACCGTCATTTCGTGGAGGGTTTTTCATCTATTGCATCGCCCTTGACCAAATTGACCCAAAAGGGTGCTCCATTCAGGTGGTCGAATGAGTGCGAGGAGAGCTTTCATAAGCTCAAGACTGCTTTGACCACGGCTCCAGTTCTAGTTCTGCCATCAGCTTCTGGTTCTTACACAGTGTATTGTGATGCCTCGCAGATAGGTATTGGATGTGTTCTGATGCAGGAGGGTAGAGTGATTGCATATGCTTCACGTCACTTGAAGACCCATGAGAAGAACTATCTTATACATGATCTTTAGTTAGTAGTTATTGTTCACGCCTTGAAGATTTGGTGGCACTATTTGTACTGGGTCCGTTGTGAGATCTACACTAATCACCAGAGTTTGCAGCATCTGTTCAAGAAGAAGGATCTTAACTTGCGTCAGCAGAGGTGGTTGGAGCTCCTTAAGGACTATGACATCACCATTTTGTACCATCCGGGGAAGGTCAATGTGGTGGCCGATGTCTTGAGTCGCCGGGTGGAGAGTTTGGGGAGTTTAGCGTATTTCCCAGCAGCAGAGAGACCCTTGGCATTGGATGTTCAAGCCTTAGCTAGCCAGCTTGTCAGATTGGATATTTTGGATCCGAGTCGGGTATTGGCTTGTGTGGTCTCTAGATCTTCTCTTTATGATCATATCAGAGAGCATCAGTGTGATGACCCCTATCTGGTCGTCCTCCAGGATAGGGTTCGGTGAGGTGATGCTAGATATGTGACTATTGGTGATGACGGGGTGTTGAGGATGTAGGGTCGGATATGTGTGCCCAATGTAGATGGGCTACGGGAGTTGATTCTTGAGGAGGCCCACAGCTCGCGGTATTCCATCCATCTGGGTGCCGCGAAGATGTACTAGGATCTGAGATAGCACTATTGGTGGAGGAGGATGAAGAAGGATATAGTTGGGTTTGTGGCTCGGTGTCTCAACTGTCAGCAGGTGAAGTATGAGCATCAGAGACCGGGTGACTTGCTTCAGAGGTTAGAAATCCCAGAGTAGAAGTGGGAGCGGATAACCATGGATTTAGTAGTTGGGCTCTCACAAACTTCGAGGAAGTTTGATGCTATTTAGGTGATTATGGATCGGCTGACCAAGTCGGCACACTTCATTCCAGTTGGGTACTCAGGTTGAGTTGAACACAACCTTTCACCCTCAAATGGACAGACAGTTCGAGCGCACTATCCAAATATTGGAGGACATGTTAGGCACTTGTATCATTGATTTTGGGGGTTCATGGGACCAGTTTCTGTCGCTCACGGAGTTTGCACATAACAATATTTATCAGTCGAGCATTCAGATGGCTCCATACGAGGCTTTATATGGGAGGCAGTTTAGATCTCCGATGGGATGATTTGAGTCGGGTGAGGCTAGGCTCTTGGGTACATACTTGGTTCAGTATGCATTAGACAAGGTGAAATTTATTTAGGAGCGGCTTCTCACAGTGCATTCTAGGCAAAGGAGCTATGCTGACAGGAAGGTACGTGATGTGTCTTTCATGGTCAGGAAGAAGGTTCTGCTGAAGGTATCACCCACGAAGGGTGTTATGAGGTTTGGTAAGAGGGGCAATTTGATCCCTCGGTTCATTTAGCCTTTTGAGATACTTTATAGGATCGGGGAGGTGGCTTACAAGCTTTCCTTGCCACATAGCTTGTTGAGTGTGCATCCAGTATTTCATGTTTCTATGCTCCGGAAGTATATACGTGATCCGTCCCATGTTTTGGATTTTAGCAAGATTCAGTTGGATGGTGATATGACTTATGATGCAGAGTCGGTGGCCATTTTGGAGCGACAGGTTTGGAAGTTGAGGTCAAAGGATATATCTTCAATGAAGGTGTAGTGGAGAGGTCAGTCGGTGGAGAAGTCCACTTGGAATACCTAGCGGAAGATGCAGAGCAAATATCCACACATATTTGAGACTCCGGGTATGTTTCTATACCCGTTCGAGGACGAGCGTTTGTTTAAGAGGGGGAGGATGTAGCTACCCGACCGGTCGTTTCGAGAGTTATAGCCTCGTCTCCCCCCATTTCTGCTTCTTTTGTGCTTAACAGCTGTATTATGTCTTACAGGGTTGGTTTGTTGGGGTCCAGAGTGGTTTCGGAGTAAATTGAGACACTTAGTCTCTTAATTGGAAGCTTAAGTTGGAATAGTCGACCGGATATCGAATTGTGTGTAAACGACCACGAATTTGAATTTTGATGGTTATGTTAGCTCCGTTAGGTGATTTTGACTTAGGAGCGCGTCCGGAAGGTGATTTGGAGGTCCGTAGTATAATTAGGCTTGAATTGGCGAAAAATGAAATTTTGGCGAGTTTGGTCGGCAGTGAAAATTTTGATATCGAGATCGTAATGGATTTATGGAAGTTGGAGTAGGTTCGTGGCATCATTTTTTACTTATGTGTAAAATTTGAGGTCAATCGGACGTGGTTTGGTAGGTTTCGACGTCGTTGGTGGAATTCGGAAGTTTAGAAGCTCTTTAGGCTTGAATCCAGGTGTAATTTGGTGTTTTGATGTTGTTTTGAGTGATTCAGAGGTTCGACTAAGTTATATGACTTGTTGGTATGGTTGGTTGATGTCCTGAGGGCCTCGGGGTAAATTCAGATGGTTAACAGCTTGATGGGAGTTAAGGGATTGCAGCTGAAGTGCTGTTGCTACTAGTGTAATCGCACCTACGAAGTGGGAACCACAGGTGCGAGTCCGCATAAGAGAAGAAGGAGCCGCAAATGCGGCCAAGAAGGAGCTGGGCAGAAGCCGCGGGTGCGAACACTTTCCCGCACCTGCGAGGGTCGCAGATGCGGGCAGCTTGGTGCAGGTGCGATGCATTCTCGCACCTCTGATTGGCACAGATGCAGTCATGGAGCCGCAGGAGCGAAGTCAGGGATTTTAAGTGAAATCCGCAGAAGCGATGGAATTTTTGCAAGTGCGGCATCGCAAAAGCGACAAAAGGACCACAAGTGCGGTATATCAGGGCAAAAAAACATCAGCTCGAGGGTTGGACTTCCATTTTTGATTTTTGGACTTGAGAAGCTCGGGAGAGAGGCAATTTTTTGAGGATTTTCAAGGAAAACGTGGGTAATTCTAACCCGGAGTGGTCTAAATTTCGTGAATCTATGGCTTTCTTCATCATCTAATTAGGGATTTGAGTTTGGAAATTTGGGGGTTTAGGGCTTGAGAATGGGAGAATGAATTTTGGGGTTTTGGAGGGGCAAATGAGGTGGTATTTTGATAAATTTGGTACGGTTAGACTCGTGAGCGAATGGGCTTTCGGATTTTGTGACTTTCGTCGGGTTTTGAGACGTGGGCCCGGGGGAGTTGAGCCAATTTCGGATTTTGGGCTATATTTTAGTATCTCTTGTGGTATTGATCCTTTTAGCCTATATTGATTATCTCGTTCTGTTTGTGGCTAGATTCGGGGCATTTGGAGGCCGATTCAGGAGGCAAAGGTATTTCAGAGTAGGATTTCTGCGTGGTTGAGGTAAGTAACAGTCTTAAATCTAATTTTAAAGGTATGGAACACCAAGAATTGGTATGATGTGAATAGTTGGAAGTGACGCACATGCTAGGTGACGGGCGTGTGAGCGTGCACCGCGAGGGATTGAAACTTGCTCCGTCCTGTGAGGCTGTAAAGTCGTATTGCCCATTGTTATTACCTGTTTTTCCTCGTCTTTTAGCAAATTAACTGCCTTTCATGTTAGAAACCATGCTTAGGCCATATGATATCATTGTTGGGACCCACAGCGATCGAATACTTGTTGAATTGACTAGTAATTGATGTCTTGTACTCAGTCACTATCTTACTTGTGTATTATATCTCAACTCTCTCTCATTCTTGTTGATACTTGTTGTATTCTCTATTTGGGATGATTATTGTGATATTCTGTGAGCCCGAGAGGTTGGAGAGGCTAGTGACTAAGGTAGGGCATGAGTGCCGAGTTGTGAGCTATGTGAGGTATATTGGATCGGGTTGCACGCCACAACAAGCCTTATGGATATATTTATGTATTGGATCGGGTTGCACGCCGCAATAATATTGGATCGGGTTTCACGTTGCAACAATATTGGATCGGGTTGCACTTCGCAGCAATATAGCGCTTGGGATGAAGGAGCCCCTCAGGTTGCACGTCGCAGCAAAATATCTGCAATTTGTTTGTCAGTAGCACAGAATTCGATTGAAATCATTCCCTTTTCATAGTTATCTCTTAGGAAATGGTGTCTGACATCTATGTGCTTGGATATCTTATGATGAATCGGGTTCTTCGTCATGCTAATTGCACTAGTGTTATCACAGAAAATAGGAATGCATCCAACCTCTATACCAAAATCCATGAGTTGTTACTTGATCCATAGCAACTGAGCACAAATGAGGCTGCAGCTACATATTCAGCCTCAGCAGTAGACAGGGCTACTGAGTTTTGTTTGTTAGTTGCCCAAGACACAAGGCAAGAGCCCAAAAAGTGAGTCATGCCTGAGGTACTTTTCCTGTCAACCAGGAAACCTGCATAATCTGCATCAGCATATCCTACAAGGTCGAAATTACTACCTTTAGGATACCAAAGACATAAATTTGTGCCCTTCAGATATCTCATAATTCTTTTCACTGCAGTTAGATGGGACTCCTTTGGATTTGCTGAATCTCGCACACATTCCTACACTAAACACAATATCAGGTCTGCTGGCAGTGAGATATAATAAAGACCCAATCATCCCTCTGTATAGCTTTTGATCAACGGATGAACCACGTTCATCCAAATCTAATTTTGTAGTTGTGGCTATGGGGGTTTCAATTTCTTTTGAGTCTTCCATTTTAAATCTTTTGAGCAATTCTTTCACATATTTTTGTTGATGGATCATTGTTCCATTTGAGTTTTGCTTGATTTGCAAGCCTAAAAAGAAGTTTAACTCACCCATCATACTCATCTCAAACTCACTCCCCATAAGTTTAGCAAATTCCTTACTCAATTTGTCAGAGGTTGCCCCAAATATGATATCATCCACATATATTTGCACAACCAGGAGATCCTTACCTTTTTCCTTTAAGAACAAGGTACTGTCAGTTTTACCTCGTTTGTATCCATGTTCTAGCAGGAATTTCGATAGCCGCTCATACCATGCTCTTGGTGCTTGTTTGAGTCCATACAAGGCCTTTTCAAGTTTGTATACATGGTCAGGTGTCTCCCTACTTTCAAAACCTGGAGGTTCTTTGACAAATACGTCTTCCTTTAGATAGCCATTGAGGAAGGCACTCTTTACATCCATCTGATGGAGAGTGAATTCCATGTATGCAGCAAATGCTATAAGAAGTCTGATTGCCTCCAGTCTTGCCACAGGAGCAAAGGTCTCATCATAGTCAATTCCCTCTTCTTGACTATATCCTTGGACAACCAATCAGGCCTTGTTTTTTGTAACAGTTCCATCCTCATCGAGTTTGTTCCTGAAGACCCACTTTGTGCCAATCACTGATTATTCTAGTGGTCTGGGTACCAAGTGACATACTTGACTTCTTTCAAATTGATTCAGCTCTTCTTGCATGGCATTTACCCAGTCAGCATCCTATAAGGATTCAGCAATGTTCTTTGGTTCGATCAAGGATAGAAAGGCATCAAACGCACATAGATTTTTCAAGGAGGATCTTGTTTTGATTCCGGATGTCAAATTTGTTATGATGTTCTCAAGAGGATGAGAGTTTTGATATCTGTGTGGTTTGAGCACCAATTGTTCACTTCTAGATGATCCCATGGTGTCTTGTTGTTGTGGAGCAGGATCAGGGCCAAGGTCCAGAGTGATTTTTTGTTGAGTTCCCCCTGTCATGTTGCTTGGGGTAGTTGGACCTGGTCCATCACCTGTTCCATCATCCATAATTGCTTCAATTTGTTCACTTCTTCTGACCAGTCCAAGCTCTTCATCTTCTAGTTCCTGTCTCTCAGAAAGAGTGTTAGTTTCATCGAAAACAACATGCACACTCTCCTCTGCACACATAGTTCTTTTGTTATACTTTATAAGCTTTGTTATGTGATGAATATCCCAATAATACTCCCTCATCACTTCTGGGATCAAATTTACCTAGGGAATCTTTGCCATTGTTATGCACAAAGCACTTGCATCCAAAATACCTAAGGTGGGATATGTTGGGCTTTCTCCCTTTGAGTAATTCATAAGGAGTTTTCTCTACCAGTGGTCTGGTCATGCATCTATTTATTATGTAGCATGCAGTGTTTATTTCTTCTGCCCAGAAGCTATGGGGTAGTTTGCTAGAAAGAAGCATGGTTCTAGACATATATTCAAGAGTTCTGTTCTTTCTTTCAACAACCCCATTTTGCTGTGGGGTTCTAGGGGCAGAAAATTTGTGATTTATACCATGTTCATCACAGAATTAAGCAAACTTTGCATTCTCAAATTCAGTACCATGATCATATCTTATTTATGCTAGTTGATTTCCTAACTGTTTTTGAGTTTTTCTAACACAAATGCTCCATCTTTAGATGTCAGAAATAAGGTCCAAGTGAACCTTGAGTAATCATCAACTAGCACCATTACATACTTATTACCACCTCTGCTCAGAGTTCTCATAGGACCACATAAGTCCATATGAACCAGTTCCAATGTCCTGGTGGTACTGACCATTTTCTTGCTTTTGAATGAGGATCTTACATGCTTCCCCCTTGCACATGCCTCACAAACTTTGTCTTACTTGAACGTAATGTTAGGAAGCCCTACCACTAAATCCTTAGAGACTAATTTGTTAACCTGATTCAGAATTGCGTGACCAAGTCTTTTGTGCCAAAGGAGGGGATCACTGTCCAACACACTTAAGCAAGTGAGTTCATTTTCTGATAGAGTGGACAAGTCTATGACATAGATGTTATTCATTCTTTTTCCCTGCAAAACAATCTTGTCAGTAAGCAGGTTAATCACAAAGCATTTTGTGGAAGTGAAAACAACCAGGTTACCTCTGTCACACAATTGTGACATACTGATCAGGTTATATTTCAATCCATATATCAAGTACACATGTTCAATGGAACGTGTGTCATCATTAACTACCTTACCAACCCCGATAATTTCACCTTTCTTTCCATTTCCAAAGGAGATATTTCCTCCTTTGAGGTTTTCAAGTGAAAGGAATTGTTCCTTGTTCCCTGTCATATGTTTTGAGCAGCCACTATCCAAGTACCAAATTTGGCTGCTTCCACCCACTTGAACCTACAAAAAGAAATCAGGGGTTAATCTTAAGAACCCAAACTAGTTTGGGTCCTTTTCTATGATAGAAAGGATGAATTAAGTTTTTTCTGGCCCAATTTGGTAACCAGTTTTTTCTTTTAACAAAGCTCTCATTTCTTCGACTGGCCTGCTCTTTTGCAGTACACTCAATTTTGTAATGACCAGTCTTATCACAATGGGTGCAAATTTTATTCTCAGGGAGAGTTAGATACTTGATTTTGGGATCCCACTTGGGCCATTGACTCCCAAATCCAAGTCATCTCCGATTGCTATTATGATTTTCTTAAAGCCATGTCAAGGCATCAGAGGATTTATTCCATTTACAAGTTCGATCTAATTCATGTTTGACTTTACAAAGTTCTTCTTTAAGTGTCCTTATCTGTTCATCCTAAGTATACATCTTATCTTTTAGCTTTCCCACATTTTCTTCTAACATGATATGAGAATGATCAACAATCTTTTTACTAGTTCCTAGCTTTAATTTTAAATTTTCAGATTTTAGCTCTAGAATCTTAGTTTCAAGTGGATGAACCTGGTTCATCAAGATAGTGTTTTTCTTTTCAGATTCACTTACTCTGATTTACAGGTTCATGCATTTTGCTTTTAGCATTGCACACTCTTTAGAGAGTTGTTCTTTCTCTTTGGTTGTTTCTTCGGAATCATCCATGAAATCAAGTAGCAACTCAAAGAGTTTTTCTTTAGATAGGAACTTTATTTTGTTTTTGAGATGGGATATACTTACCTCTAGTTCTTCATATGATTCCTCATTAGATTCGCAAATTTCCATGAGCACATGTTCTTCATTCTCACCATCTTCTGATTCTTCATCTAAGCTTTCCCACCAAGCAGCAACCATAGCTTTTGTTGTGGTTTTCTTGGGTTGGACCAGTTCCTTCTTCATGTTCCTTCTTTCAAATCTCTCCTTTTCTCATTCCACTTCCCACTGAGGACAGTTCTTGATATAGTGGTCAGTCTTTCTACACTTGTAGCATCCCTCGTTGGTTGGCCTCTCTGGAGCTTTTGCTTTGTTGTAGTTTCCACCTCTAAAGATGCCCTTCTTCCTTATGAGAAAGTTTCTGAATTCTTTGGTAATCATGGACATCTCGTCTTCCTCCAGATCTGCTCCCTCAGTGATTCTCAGTGCTAGACTCCTTTCCTTCTTTGGAGCATCCATTTTCATTGTCTGCCTTCTAATTTCATAGGCAGTAAGGTTTCCAATTAGCTCGTCCAATCTGAGGGTTCCCATATTTTTTGATTCCTGGATAGCAGTGATTTTACTTTCCCAGGAAATTGGTAAGACCCTTGTCAAGATCTTCTCTACCCTGTCCTCTTCAAGAATGACTCTACCAAGAGACTTAAGTTCATTTGTCAGAGTTGTGAACCTTGTGTACATTTCTTGGATTGTGTCTCCTTCTTTCATAGTGAAGTTTTCATACTAAGAGTACAGTAAAGTAACTCTTGATCTTTTCACTTGAGGTGTTACTTCATGAGCTACTTGTAAGGTATCCCAGATTTCTTTGGCAGTGGTGCAGCTTTGAATCCTACTATACTCGTCTGGACCTAGTCCACAAACTAGCCACTTTTTGGCCTTAGCATTTTTCTCCCATTTCTTCAGATCCTCAGCACTGCAGTCAGCTCTAGTTTTTGGTACATCTACTCTTTCAACAGTCTTCTTCATGGTGGCTAGAGGACCATCAGTGACTATGTACCAAAGTTTATAGTCTTCTCTAATCAAGTGATAATTCATCCTGTTCTTCCACCAGGAGTAATACTGGACATTAAAGAGTGGTGGCCTTGTAGTTGATTGACCCTCCCCGTTTCCAGGTGGTGCACTCATTTTGATCTTTTCCAAGGTGTTAGCCTTTTCAAGAAAAACCTGCTCTAATACCAATTGATGTTTTATACGTCAATACCACACAAGAGGGGGGTGATTTGTGTGGTGTCCAATTTTCAAGTGCAGTATCTATAGAAGAACCTTGTTCTTCTTGGTTTTCCAACTTCCACAGTTTGCGGAAAAGTAATTGCAGGATTTAAAGAACACAACAATTTTTATGTGGAAAACACCTGGCTCAAAAGGTGAAAAAACCACGACCTACTTCCCAGTAGGATTTTCCCAAACACTTCACTATATAAATGAGCCAAACAGCATTTACAAAATAAACTCTTTTGAAAACCTAAGGACTAACTCTAATCCCTTTGTGGCAAACTAGCCTCTAGCTATTTGCGACAAACTTCAAGTTAACTCTAACTTGAACAGTGTGTACCTATTACAATTTCTTCTAGATAAAGCTGAAAGATACAATATGTAATCACCTACTACAAACAACTAGACTCAAAAGGCAACAGATGGAACTGGTTCTTCTAGCTAGTTCAAGTAGTTTTTGTGTCACACAAGGATTCTGCTTGCAAAATTGCTTTGGTAATTCTGCTTTCAGTTCTTGTTTCACTTCTATGTTTGTGCATTCGTTCTTCAGCAGTAAAGCTTCAACATTTTATAGAGTCAGTAGTTGAGATGTTGTTGTTCAGTTCTAATGCAACTCTTCCTTGGTGGAAGAGTTTGTGTTTATCTCAACTTTCTTGATCTTGATTTTGTCCTACCTGAAATCGAACTCCATCTTCTTATCAATTTGCAGCCTTTTCGCTTAGGAGATAACCTCTTATCAATTTGCAACCTTTTCGCTTAGGATATAACCTCTTAGTTCACAGATAATGTTTATCTCCTGTGCATGGACGCTTCCCGTGCCAATGGGTTTGTTTGACTATGTTTGCCCTGATGGACCTGGTTCAACTGGGTTGGCATTTTTCAATCTTCAAAACCATGCAGTGACTTGATTCAACACCCTGTATATTTAATTTTGCGACTACAAGGCGGTTCCTCAGGAGTTCTCCCTGCATATTTACTTTTGAGACTACGAGGCGGTAACCCGGGAGTTGCACATTCATTTTGGGACTACGAGACGGTATCTCGGGAGATCTCCTGCTGTTCATTTTCGTGTGTTGAACTATTATTTGTTGTATTTCCTTTTGCTTAGTTTCAGTTTATTATTATACTGTGTAGTTTCTGCTTCATTTATTATTTACCAATGGGCCTGACCTGACCTCGTCACTACTAGACTGAGGTTAGGCTTGGCACTTACTGGGTACCCTAGTGGTGTACTCATGCTACTCTATACATATTTTTGTGTGCAGATCCAGTTACATCTTTTCAACCGCATTATTAGTCATACACCAATTCTGCTACGGAGACTTAGAGGTATATCTGCCACGTCCGCAAACCTAGGAGTCTCCCTCTTTATTCCTTTTTGTGTAGTTCTTATTATACTACCTCCAGAATACCGACGTATACAACGATTTCATAGAAGCTTGTGACTTATGATGTTCCAGGTTTTGGAAAACTTTTTCATGTATTTTGTTGAGAGTTGTTATTTTATATGCCGAGCGCATTTCTATCACTATTTCATTTTTGTTACTATTAATGGTTTAGAGTTATGTTTCATTTTCGTTGTTTTTTTCGCAAATATTAGGCTTACCTAGTCGTAGGAACTAGGTGCCGTCACGACCTGTCGCGGAAGGAAGATTGGGTCGTGAAAGTTGTCTGCTTTTGGGGAAAAAAGCCTATGTCTACTGAAGGTTAAATACCTAGATAGCCCCTTAAAGTTGATTTTATGATTATATCAGGATTTAAATAATTTTTTTTCCTTTCGATGAGTCAGAAAGAAATCAACTTAATTTAGAGATCCAAATTAAAGTTCAAAATAAGGAAAAAGGTTAGACCATATGAAGCAGACGAACATAATTTGGAGTAACATAGAATTAAATCACTTTAGTTTAATTTCACCACGTCTGAATCCTCCATGCACACATATTTGTACTTATATATAGAAAATTTCTAATAAAAACACACGCATGCATAAAAACGTATCTAATTTTTTTTTGTTATTAGAAATCTTCAAATATTTCAGATATATGTTACACAATATAAGAAAATAGCAACTCAGTGAAGCTTGGTGATGAAAAAAAGGAAGCCTTAGAGAAATAAAATACTATAAATCAAAGGAGGAGTGAAGGCTAGAGTGAGTTGATAGTACTAATATCAGCAGTAAGGACTAAGAACAGAAAAAATGTGTTGGTCTAGTCGTGGTAATATTTTGATTTTCAGAGATTGATTGTCTTACCAAGAAAGGATCATTAGTAATCCCAAAAAGAAAAAAAATAATTAACCTTCCAGAATTATAATCTAAAAATTAATTAACCTTCCAAGATAATAATCTTGCGTTAGATCTTGTACTTAGACTAAATGAGAACATGATATGTGTTATTTATGAAAACTTTTGTATTATCTACTAAATATATTTTAATTGTGTAAAAATTTATATGGTGGTCTCGTCGTGTTGAGAACGCAAAAATTAACCTATTCACATTTCAAGTTTGCTTCCCAAATTATGGTTCTGATTCAATTATCATGCAGAACACCTTCCGTTTCATAGAGTTATAAAACCAAAATACTGATGATTTGACCATGAAATATCTGAGTGTGTGTTTGTGTTAAGGGCTTTTATTGTCTTAATTGAAGTATTGAACAATAATTACTTTAGTTGAGTAGCGTTATAAAATCAAAATATGTCTATGTGGGTGTCGTACCAGCGGCTTTTATTATCTGAATTAAACAATAAAAATCACCATATACAAGGCTTTAACTGTTGGATTAGCATTTCGTATATGTTGGCCCAAGTGAAGGTTAGAAGATTGACAATGGAAGCTCATGCATGAATCAGGTCCATCCCTTATATGCATAGACACGAGCAGTTCGAGCATGTGGAATGCACGTGAAGGAGATAAGCTTAACTTCGTATAAGTGATATCTCCTTATTGAAAAGGTTGCATAATTAATAAGGAGAAGGACTCCTTAATCAAAGAGAACACCATCCAAGATAAGGAAGGAGTTAGAAGTTGAGATCAACTAGAACTCTTCCACCAAGGAAGAGTAGTATTAGAACTCCAGTTGTTTTCTATTCTACTAACTCTATAAATTGTAGGATATTCTCACTTCACAAAAAACGCACAAAAACAGTAGTTAAACGTGAGTTGAGAGCAAAATAGCAAGGCATTTTGCAAGCAATTCTTGTGTGATTCAAGTGTGCGAAACTGAAGCTACATGAACCAGATAGAAGAACCAGTTCCAAGTGTCTGTCTTTTATTCTAGTTCACTTGTAGCATGTGGTTTTCAAATTGTACCTTTCAGCTTTATCTAGAGTCAATTGTAATAGGTACTCAGAGTATTCAAGTTAGAGTTAATTGAAATTGTCGCAACAGTTAGAGGTTGTTTGCTACAAATGGATTAGATTTAGTCCTAGGTTTACAAAAGTGTTTTTGTAAATGCAGTTTTTGGCTCAGTGATTTAGTGGAGAGTTTGGGAAAATCCTACTGGGAAGTAGGTCGTAGTTTTTTCAGCTTTTAAGCCAGGTGTTTTCCACGTAAAATACTTGTGTTCTTTACTTTTCGCATTTACTATTTCAGCAATAGTAGGTAAAGGAACACATAGAAGAATCAGGTCTTTTTATAATCAGTTTAGGCAAAAAAATTGGGCACCACACAGATCACCCCCCCCCCCATCCCCCTCTTGTGTGGTATTGAAGTTAAAGCATCAATTGGTATCAGAGCGGGTTATCCTTGAAGAGGCTAACACCTTAGGAGAAGATCAAGATGAGTGCACCACCTGAAAATTGGAAAGGACAATCAACTACTAAGCCACCACTCTTCAATGGCCAGTACTATGAGAGACCACATGATAGGAGTGGACTATGAGATATGGGACATTGTCGCTGATGGTCCCCTGGCTACCATAAACAAGAATGCTGAGGGAGTAGATGCGCCAAAAATAATAGTTGACTGCACTGCTGATGACTTGAGGAAATGGGAGAAGAATGCCAAGGCAAAGAAATGGCTTGTGTATGGACTTGGTCCAGACGATTACAACAGAATTAAAATTTGTACTACTGCTAAGGAAATTTGGGACACTTTTCAAGTGGCTCATGAAGAAACACCTCAAGTGAAGAGGTCTAGAGGAACTCTATTATATTCTCAATATGACAATTTCACTATGAAGGAAGGGGAAACTATCCGAGAGATGTATACAAGGTTCACCACACTGACAAATGAACTTAAGTCTCTTGGAAGGATTATTCTTGAAGAATACAAAGTTGAGAAGATTTTAACAAGGGTTCTTCCAGTCTTTTGTGAGAGCAAAAACACTGCCATTCAAGAATCAAAGAATATTGCCACTCTTAAGTTGGATTAGATAATTGGAAATCTCCCTGCTTATGAACTTAGAAGTAAAACCATGAAGATGGATGTACCCAAGAAGGAAAGGAGCTGGCACTCAAAATCACTAAAGGTTCTGATCTAGAGGAAGGTTAAATGGTTATGATCAGAAAGGACTTCAAGAAGTACCTAATGAGAGGAAAGGGTCCTTCAAGAAGTGGAAGCTACAGCAAACCAAGGGTTCCTGAAAAACAGACCAATGAGGGTTGGTACAAGTGTGGGAAGGCTGATCACCACATCAAAAACTACCTTCAATGGGAAATTGAATGGAAGAAGGAAAGAGCTGAACGGAGAAACAGGAAGAAGGAACAGGTTCAACCCAAGAAGAACAAAGGATCAACAAAAGTTATGGTTGCTGCTTGGGGAGAGAGCTCATATGAGGACTCAGATGATGAAGATGGAGATGAACAAGCACTATGGAAATTGGAGAATCCGATGAGGAATCTAAGGCAAGTGTAATTCATCTCAAAGACAATATTATTTTTTTGTCTAAAGAAAGGCTATTTGAGTTACTTATAGATTTCATTGATGAATCTGAGGATATGAACAATGAAAAGGAACAGTTGTCTAAGGAATGTGTGATCTTAAAAGCAAAGTGTAAGAACCTGGAACTTAGAGTTAGTGAGACTGTAAGCGAAAATACTGCACTAAAGAACCAGGTTCATGCATGTGAATCAAATGTCCTAGGAATTAGATCTGAAAACCTAAAATTGAAATTAGGAACAAGTAAGAAGACAGTTGATTGCACACAACTCACTCTAGAAGAAAATATAGGTAAACTGAAAGATGAGTTATATAAAAAGGATGAGCAGGTAAGAATTTTGAAGGAGGATCTAGGCAAGGTCAAGATTTGTACTCACTGTGGTAAAATAGGTAATTATAAAAGTGAATGTAATGCAAAAGAAAAGACAAGAAAAAAGAACAAAGAATTTGTTCAAGGGAATAACAGGCTACCAAGTTGGGATAAAAAGAATTTAATTCATCCTTTTGCCTACAGAAAGGGACCCAAACTAGTTTGGGTTCCTAAGACTAACCCCTGATTTTCTTTTGTAGGTCCAAGTGAAGGGGAGCATCCAAATATGGTATATTGATAGTGACTGCTCAAAGCACATGACAGAAAGCAAGAACCAGTTCCTTTCACTTGAGAACCTCAAAGGAGGTAATTTCTCCTTTGGAAATGGGAAGAAAATTGATATCATTGGGGTTGGTAAGGTAGGTAATACTGATTCTCACTCTATTGAGAATTTCTACTTGATAGATGGCCTAAAATACAGTCTAATTAGTGTATCACAACTGTGTGATAGAGGTAACTTGGTAGCATTCACCTCTACCAAATGTTTTGTGATTAATCTTACCACTGACAAGATTGTTCTGCAGGGAAAAGAGTGAACAATATATATATATTATAGATGTCCACATTCAGAAAATGAACTCACTTTATTAAGTGTGTTGGACAATGATCCCCTTCTTTGGCACAAGAGACTTGGACATGCAAGTCTGAGTCAACTCAACAAATTAGTCTCCAAGGACTTTATGATAGTATTGCCTTACATCAAGTTCAAGGAAGACAAAATTTGTGAGGCTTGTGCAAGGGAGAAGCATGTAAGATCCTCTTTTAAATGCAAGAAAGTGGTAAGCACCACCAGAACGATGGAACTGGTCCATATGGATCTCTGTTGTCCAATGAGAACATTAAGAAGGGGTGGCAAAAGATATGTGATGGTACTTGTTGATGATTACTATAGGTTTACTTGGACATTGTTTTTAACATCTAAAGATGAAGAATTTGACATGTTCACTTCTTTTGTTAGAAAAACTCAGAAACAACTAGGTAATCAACTTACATCAATTAGGTCTGATCATGGCACTGAATTTGAAAATGCTGAATTAACTGAATTTTGTGATGAGAATGGCATGATCATAATTTTTCTACTCCTAGGACTCCACAACAAAATGGAGTAGTTGAAAGAAAGAATAGGACACTTGAAGATATGGCAAGGACTATGCTTCTTTCTAGTAAACTGCCACATAGCTTCTGGGCAGAAGCTGTAAATACTGCATGCTATATCATAAATATGTGCATGACAAGAACTCTTGTATAGAAGACTCCCTATGAGTTACTTAAAGGGAGAAAACCAAATATATCCAATCTTAGGTCATTTGGATGCAAGTGCTTTATGCACAACAAGGGTAAAGACTCCCTAGGCAAGTTTGATCCCAGAAGTGATGAGGGAGTATTCCTGGGATATTCTTCACATAGTAAAGCTTATAAGGTCTATAACAAAAGAACTATGTGTGTTGAAGAAAGTGTTCATGTGGTTTTTGATGAAACTAACATTATTTCTGAGAGATAGGAACATGATGATAAATCAATTGGACTGGTAATAAACTTAAATGAAACCACAGCCCAGACTGAAGCTGCACTAAAAGAAGGAACAGGTGATGGAACAGGTTCATCCACCTAGAATAACTTGACAGGGGGAATAGTACAAAGAGGAAATTGTCCTCAAACCTCAATGGAACCTGTCCATGAACATGTTCCACGGTAACAAAACACTAAAGGAATATCAAGGAGAAACCAGTTGGTTGTGAAATCTTACAAGTATCAAAGTTCTCATACCATTGAGAACATAATTACTGATCCAACCTCTGGAATCAAAACCAGATCTTCGTTAAAGAACCTTTGTGCTTTGGATGCTTTCTTATCTCCTATTGAACCTAAAAATGTTGTTGAGGCTTTGTAGGATGCAGACTGGGTAAATGCAATGCAAGATAAACTCAACCAACTTGAAAGAAGTCAAGTTTGACATCTAGTACCAAGACCCCTGGACAGATCAGTAATTGGCACAAAATGGGTCTTCAGAAACAAACTTGATGAGGATGGAACAGTTACAAGGAACATGGCAAGATTGGTGGTTCAAGGATATAGTCAAGAGGAGGGCATAGACTATGATGAAACCTTTGCTCCAGTTGCAAGGTTGGAAGAAATAAGACTCTTCATAGCCTTTGCTGCTTACATGGAATTCACCCTTCACCAGATGGATGTCAAGAGTGTTTTTATCAATGGCTACCTAAAGGAAGAAGTGTTTGTCAAGAAACCTCCGGGGTTTGAAAGCAAGGAGAGTCATGATCATGTGTATAAACTTGACAAAGCACTTTATGGGCTCAATCATGGATCCAGGAGCATGGTATGAAAGATTATCAAAGTTTTTGCTTGAGCATGACTACAAGAGAGGTAAGTCTGACAATACTTTATTCTTGAAAGAAAAAGGTATATATCTCTTGGTAGTTCAAATGTATGTTGATGATATAATCTTTGGAGCAACCACTGATAAGCTAAGTAAAGAATTTGCTAAACTAATGGGGAGTGAATTTGAAATGAGTATGATGGGTGAGCTTAGTTTCTTTTTAGGCTTACAAATTAATCAAAATTCAAATGGAACTATGATCCACCAGCAGAAGTAAGTAAAAGAGTTTATTAAAAGGTTTAAAATGGAAGATTTCAAATAAATTGACACTCTTATTGCAACAGCTACAAAGTTGGATATAGATGAACCTGGTTCATTTGTCGATCAGAAATTGGGAATGATTGGCTCATTGTTGTATCTCACTGCTAGTAGACCTGACATTATTTTCAGTATAGTCCTTTGTGAAAGATTTCAATCAAATCCAAAGGAGTCCCACTTGACTGTTGTCAAGATAATTTTGATATATCTAAAAGGCACCACTGATCTTTGTATTTGATATCCAAAAGGTAGTAATTTCAATCCAGTGGGATATGTTGATGCTGATTATGCAGGTTTTCTTGTGGATATAAAGAGCACCTCAGGTATGGTACACTTTCTTGGCTCATGTCTTGTGTCTTGGGCCACCAAAAAGAAAAATTCAATGCACTCTGAAGCTGAGTATATTATTGTTGCTTCATGTTATGCTCAATTGTTGTGGATCAAACAGCAATTAATGCACTTTGGAATTGATATTGGTTGTATCCTTATTTTTTGTGATAATAGTAGTGCAATTAGTATGACCAAGAACCTAGTTCATCATAAGAGAACTAAGCACATAAATGTTAGGCATCACTTTTTGAGGGATAACTATGAAAAGGGGTTGATCACTGTGGAATATTGTGCTACTGACAAGAAAATAGCTGACATCTTCACAAAATTCCTAAGTAGAGATCACTTTGAAAGGAACAGGTTAGAATTAGGGATGATTAATATCACCTAAAAGGACCAGTTCAGAATTCACAACGGAAAAAAAAAAGGGGGAGGGGGGGGAATATGAAAAAAAATATTGGTTAGAAAATCTGGAAATTGTGTATATAACTAGATTAATTTTTGCTATGTCTCATACTTTCAATAGTATACTCTTGTCCCATGTGTTAAAATGACTCATTAATCTCTAATGATATTTTCTCTGTTATTGCAAATTTAGACTTAGACAAGAGTATTCTTAGTGAAGAACCTGGTTCATCAAGATAACGCGGTATGTTTACTACACTCTGCATAATTTGAAATAATAATATTTGGATCATGAGCAGAGTCCTACTATATTCCAGAATATTTTTGAACTTATTCGTTACAAGTGAACCAGTTTCGTCCAGAGACTCCTATCTGAATTAAACTACCTAGATTCTAGGAAAGACTCCAACGTCTTTTCAAAACTGAAATTCAGTTTGATTAGACTTCTAAAAGTCTAAAAATCATGCATTTACCCATTAATTACCCCTCTTTAAATTGATAATCATTATTTCTTCACTCAACTACTTTCGTCAAACTTTCTCCATCTTCTCTAATCTTCCAAACACAATCTACTTCACCTTTCTTCCTGAACCAAGCACAGAAATGGCTAACCCTTCTGAAATACCTTCTTCATTACCCAAGGAAATAACACTCACACCTTCAACCACACCTCAGTCTAAGAAAAGAAGATTTAAGACGCTTGCTCGCAAGACAATGCCTAGGAGTGAATTATCCAAGAAATTAGACGCACAATTAAAAGCTAGCCAAGCCCAGGAACCCCAGAACTCTGAAGAATCCTTCAAGTATGCTACTGAGGGGGAAGGAACTGGGTCTTCTGATACAAAACAGGTAACCTCTGGACAAAATGTTGCTACTGAAGTCATTTCTGAGGTCGTTGAGAATCTGGAGAATAGTTTTATTCTGGTTGGATATGTGGTTGATGTAGAAACTTCTGAGTCCAGAAGGATTGGTGATAAAAAAAAAAAGAGTGAGGGTGCTCATAGTAAAGAAAGGGGAATGGATTAAAGTGTGGTTGGTTCTTCACCCACTCCTGATACAAGTGTAATGATTGGTTGTGGAGAAGAATTAGGAGAAATAAAGGAAAATATAAAAAAAACAGGGGGAAGTGGGTCTGGGGAAGCCGCTGAAGGACTGGTTAAACTTGGACAAAAGGTAGATGAACCTGGTTCATCTGTAGAAGAAACCCTCGCAGACCTATTGAAGAAAGTGACTGAGAGCTACAACCCGAAGAACAAGAGAAATTCCAAGGCTAAAGTTCCTGGCACTTCTAGGGCTAAAAAGAAAAGGAAGGTTGCCACTTTTGATACTGTTGAAATTCCTCCCACAAGAGGAAGAGCCACAAGAAGCCGGCTAAACTAGAATGAGGAAGATTTGTAAAAAGCCTTAGAAGAAAGCAAAAGAAAAGCGGTTGCAAAAGGGAAGAAGAAAATAGATGAGCCTATTGAGGTTGTTGAAATTGATGAGATGGACCTGGTCCATCAAGATGAAAATGTGATTGAAGAAGTGGGGTTTCAGACTCCAAAACCAAAGAAATCTGAGACTTCTACTAAGAAGTCTACTTTTGAGTCAAAGTTTGCTGAATCATCCACCCTGGCAAAAGGACCAGGTCTGCTGTGAAATCTAAACAAGTAAAAATTATTGAGGAAGAATAATGGAGTGGAGAGGAGGAAGATGATTCAGACACTGAGAAGGACAAGATGGCCAAGTTTAGCAAGAGAACAATTCTGAAGGGTAGACTCCTCAGGGATTTGAAGGAGGAAGGAATGGTGCTGCTGTTGGAGAAATTGGAATTGCAAGGCTGGAAGGGCATGGTCCTTTAGAAGGATGGCAGGTTGGCCAGAAGTGAGAATGTCGAGTTTATGACAAATGTTGCAGTGAAGGATGGAAGGGTTACCAGCTTGGTGAAAGGAGTGCAAATCTCTTTCGATGAAAAGGAGTTAGGAGAAATTCTTGGTGTACCTGCTGAGGGGTACAATGACTACACCAAGCTCAAGTGGCCAAGCCTAGAAAACCTTCCAACTGCACTTGCCATTACCAGAAAATTCAGTGACAATGAGGAGGAAAGTGAGCCCAAGGCTCTGCACAAGAGTGAGATGAACCCACCCCACAAGGTGTTATTCAAATTTATCAACAAATGTGTTTTGCCAAGGTAGGAAAGGAGGCACATTGAGAACTTCATGGACTTGGTCCTGATGGAGTGTTTGGATAGTGGAAGGTAGATTAATTGGCCTGAATTTATAATACAGCTCCTTGATAGGGTGATAAATGGCTCCAAGACTCATGTCATTCCCTATGGCTTCATTCTCACAGTTGTACTTACACATTTCAAGGTGCCTCTGAAGAAGTGGGAGGTGGCTACAAGCAAAGATCATTTTGGGGAAAATACTCTAATTGCTTGTGACTATGAAGTCCATTCCACTCCTAATGAACATGGTTCATCAAATAGGTACCAGTAAATAGCAAGATCAGAGCCTTGGTGCAAGAAAGTGGAACTAAGGATGCAGAGATTGAGAAGTTGAAGAAGAGGTTGGCTGAGGTGGAGACTGAGAGAGATGCTCTCAGAACTGAGCTGGCAAGAGAAAAGAAGAAGAATGATGGCATTCTTCAAGATATTCTGGAACTCCTCCAAGCCAAAAACCAATCACCTAGTTCTTCCCAGCCTTAAGCTCCTAGCCTAGTGAACTCAGTGACCCAGTTTGGGAGTTTTTTGCTCATGTTTTCAGTATTTTTATTTATTTTTATTCTTTGTCGAAGAATTGTATCCATCATCAATGAATTCACTGTTTTTGCTCTAATTGTTTGTTTATATTTATTTGATGGTTGAAATTGGTAGCTTGATCTATGATAATTAATCCATGACTGCATTTGAAGTAGCCTCAGTGGCCATGAGTAAGTTTTAAAATCTGGGTATCTCACATTTTTTATGCAACTTTTCGATGATGCCAAAAGGGGGAAAAAGGTTTTGCTTTACACTTTGAACAGTGATGTTTATAACCTAATGAACCTGGTCCTTCATGATAAGTGATAAAAAGGGAATATGATTCTAACATTGTGTTGATGTTGAGATACGTTGAAACAGGGCTTAAGCTTATGAAAAGCACAGAGTTTGTCATCATCAAAAAGGGGGAATTTATTGGCCCAAGTGAAGTTTAGTGTTGAAAATTGACAAAGGAAGTTCAGGCATGAACCAGGTCCATCCCTTATATGCAGAGACACGGGCAGATTTGAGCATGTGGGATGCACGTGAAAGAGATAATCTTAACTTGGTATAAGTGATATCTCTTGATCGAAAATGTTGCATAATTGATAAGGAGAAGGACTCCTTAATCAAAGAGAACACTATCCAAGATAAGGAAGGAGTTAGAAGTTGAGATCAACTAGAACTCTTCCACCAAGGAAGAGTAGCATTAGAACTCTAGTTGTTTTCTATTCTACTAGCTCTATAAATTGCAGGATGTTCTCACTTTACAAAAACCGCATAAAAGCAGAAGTTAAACGTGAGTTGAGAGCAAAATAGCAAGGCATTTTGCAAGCAATTCTTGTGTGATTAAAGTGTGCGAACCTGAAGCTACATGAACCAGATAGAAGAACTAGTTCCAAGTGTCTGTCTTTTATTCTAGTTCACTTATAGTAGGTGGTTTTCAAATGTATCTTTCAGCTTTATCTAGAGGCAATTGTAATAGGTACTTAGAGTATTCAAATTAGAGTTAACTTGAAGTTGTCGCAACAGTTAGAGGTTGTTTGCTACAAAGGGATTAGAGTTAGTCCTAGGTTTACAAAAGTATTTTTGTAAATGCAGTTTTTGGCTCTGTGATTTAGTTGAGAGTTCGGGAAAATCCTACTGGGAAGTAGGTCGTAGTTTTTTCACCTTTTGAGCCAGGTGTTTTCCACATAAAATACTTGTGTTCTTTACTTTCCGCATTTATTATTTCAGCAATAGTAGGTAAAGGAACACATAGAAGAACCAGGTTCTTCTATAATCAGTTTAGGCGAAAACTTGGGCACCACACAAATCACCCCCTCTTATGTGGTATTGAAGTTAAAACATCAGTATACTAATATATGTATGTATTTTTTTTTAATTATCTGGTATCCGCAACCATATAGGTATCTAAGGAGGAAGTACTTCATGCATTCAAGAATTATTTTATTTTCAAAACTCGAATTTAAGACATTTAATTAAGAGTAGAGGAATCTCGTTTCATATGATGTTTTAATGGGCTATCTAGAAGAGATAAAAACAATATACAGCCACTACTTTTGGAGGTTACACTTTAACATTTCTTAAGGAAATATATAGCCTATAAGTTACGAATATAAAAAATTTTAAATTTGAAAAGAAGATGTCATCTTATAGTACACGAAAAGAGAAACATATCGAAACTTGGTTTTTCCTAATTTGGATAGGTTATTTAACTATTGAGCTTCTCATTACGAAAACCATGCATATACTATAGTACAACAAAATTTCTACATAAATTTTTATCTGCTTACGTCCTAAAAAGCCAAGTAGTGAATTTATGAGCATGTTACAAATTCGAACTCTTTTTTATTTAGCAATTAAAGAAGTTTTTATTAATTACCGAGTAGTTGTACAAAATGAGAGCAAAACAAACTAGTTCACGCCCCTCTCAGAAAATGTATCCTATGCAACTAGAAACCTTAAAAATCCAGAGACACCTGTTCGAGCTCTTCTATCGTCAATTTTTATTTCTTTATTAAATATACTCCCTTTTTAGTTAAAGGTGAAATAGAAATGGGGAGAAACATTTACAATTTATCAAAGTTAACATGCTATTTTATACCTTGTGTTCGCAAACATTAAGGTTCTCGTTGGTGATTTTTTCGGAGGTTCTCTTTTTTTTTTTTACTTTGCGACAACTTAAGCTTTTGCCTATCTTCTTCTTTTTTTTCCTTGCTAAATATATTTACTTCAGATTCTTTTTATTTTGACTAGGTAACTTTAAAAACAAAAAACAAAAAAAAAAAAGGAAAAAGGAAAAAGATAAATCGGTTCACTTCTAAGTGCTTCCTTCGTTTACTTTTACTTGACATGTATATTAAAAATAAATTTTTATTTTTATTTTTTACTTATCCAATAAAATATGCATCACTTAATATGGGTATCACGATAAATTATGCACTTCATGTATTATTTCTTAAGGGGCGTGAAAAATCAAAACGTGCCAAGTAAAAATAAATAGAGGGAGTATATACCTATTTTCTGGACTTCTAAGTATAGCAAAATTATTTTATTCAATGAGCACTGGTTCATCCAATAACTTTAAAGATTACAAGCTCCAAAGGCCAGAAAACAAAACATTTCATCCAATAATTCCAAATATAGATAGAATAATCATCCTCAAATGTTACATTTCATGACTATTTAATTAACAGCTTCTACTTGTAGACGGACGACATCTATGACAGCATCACGGCAGTTGATGCTCTACGTCAACTGAACTACTGATAGCTAGGGTGAGCTCCAACGACGGTGATGGATTATAACGACTCTGCTCATACGGAGGTGGTGGCGGTGGTGATGGTGGTTGTTCATAGCTCATTGAAACTGACCCAACATTACCATTGTTATTCACAACAGTAGTAGAAGAAAATGTGCGGCCATCATTCTCGAAATGCAGAGTACTGCCTTGAATTAGAAATGTTTGACCTGATGGATCAAGATTCTCTTGCCTTGTAAACAACAATACATCACAAATTAATTAAAAGGCAATCTGGTGTACTAAGCTCCCGCTACGCGCGAGATTAAGTTATCAAATATATACTATATTTTTATAACCTAGGTTGATAAAGATAATTAGAAAGAGAAAAAGATGATAAGTATTACCTCGTAATTGTAGGACCTTGATTATTATCAGACTGTTGCATCCACTCAAGAAAGTCCAACTGGTCTTCAGGAGATAATGGCTAATGAAAATTTCACATAGGAAATTGTTTTAGATGATTGCTTCGATCGAATTAATTTCATTTTTTTTTTTTTTTTTGGTGGTTAATAAGGCCTGGCTCTTATTAACTAGTAATACAGTAATAGCGAACGTTTGCACACAAAAAACAAAATGTAACTCTTATATTACCTCGTCGTCGTCATATTCATCATCATCGCTATCGCTCACTTCGATTTCATTGTTTTGTTGTTCTTCGGAATCTTCATCGTCAGAGTCTCCGAATAACAACCAGTTGCCATTTTCGACTGTTCTGCAATTTGGGCATTGCATTGTGCCCCTAGCATTGAACTCTGATCCTATACAATCTGCATAATAAACAAACAAAAAGATTTCCGTAAGAATGATGATAGTGAAGACATGATTAAAAAAGATAAACGTGTTCTTTCTAACAACTTAAAATTTTAAATGAGAAGGTCGCATTATTTAACAGTCCCTAAGGGTTAAACTCGAGGATTATGGTTGGTTGAGGTCATTCTTTAATTACCTAATTCCATTTATTTTTTTTACTTTAACCTTCTTTTTCTTCTTTATATTTTCATCTAATTTTTCACTTTTACAATTATCGTATATGAACTCGTATGTTTGTGTGCCATTCATTATTTCGAGCAGACTTGAATAGTTCTTAAATTTCCTTTTTCAAGAATTCTCCTCCTTTTTTTTGTTAAATCAAGATTTCGTGCATTATCCTTTGTTGTTTCTTCCCTGGTATCTTTATTTTTTAAAAATTTTACTCTTTTTTTTTACCAACATACTCTAAAATAACCCCATCGTGGGACTGAGGTCAAATTAAAAAATCCTATATAAAAATTTCAAGCGAAGAAATGACAAAACCCTCGACGTATATACACACAAACACGTGTGTGTATATATATATATTCTAACAAAATGCATGAATAATCTTCTTCTTTTTTTTTTAAATACTTTTTTTATTAGAGATCGCAAACTTTTTAGACATATGTTACATACCCGTATGGAAAAAATGTCCACAACGAAGCTTTGTAATGGATCTTCCGATGTTATCAAGAACAGCTTCCAAACAAATGGAGCAAAGAGGAGCGTTATTGATATCGTTTGGGAAAGAAGCCATAACTAGAAATTAACAACAAAAATAACTTAAGAAACTGCAAAGAAGAGGAGTACTGTGTAGTGAGGAAATACTAATCACAACATATGTATATATAAGGAAAAAAATTAAACAGTAATTATTAAAAATAATTGAAATCTAGAATTTCAATCTTGTATTAGAATCTTATATTATGAAAAGTTGATTTTCTAAACGGTAAGATAAACAGAAATGAAAACATGATCTACACTAAATAAGAATCATTTTTTTTCAACAACTAAAAATTTGAATAAAATCTGTTCACACTTCAAATTGGTTATAAATCATATTCATGCAGAGAATCATATCTGTTTGTTGTTTTAATGAGATAGTGATAAATTCATGAAAGTATCTATTTCTTGACTTAATTGAACAATAATTATTCTATTTTATTAAGAAATATTTATCTATTTGATTAGGATTAACATACATTACAATTAGTTATCGGTATTGTGTTTAATCAACTAAAAATGTGGTAAAATAATCATGGGAAGTAATTTTTATGTCTTCCTCTTTTAGTTAATACATTTGTTTTATGATACTTACGGGTTTGTGTAACTCTCCAACGTATTTAAGCGGCTTTATATTTTAAAAATAAAAAATATATCGTCTTATGGTACGTTAAGAACAACATATTCAAATTTTGTTTTTGACTGATTTACATTGAGTTATTGAATTTATCATTATGAAAAACTTTAGATTATTCCACATCCCAAAAATGTCAATTAATGAATTAATGACCTATGGAATCTATTTGATTAGTATTAGCATACATATGTAGTAAACGTTATTGTAATTGTGTTTAATTAAGTAAAAATATGGTAAAATAATCATGGGAAGTAATGTTTATGTGTCCTTTTCAGCATATACATTTTTTTAAAGATACGATTGCATATAAGTCTGTCTAACTCTCAACGCGTATAATATAATTTTATATTTTTAAAAATACTTCATCTTATGATATGTTAAGAACAATAACTTTGAATTTTGTTTTTGAATAATTTAGATATAGTTATTGAATTTTCTCATTATGGAAAACCATAAATTAGCATAATACGATACGATTTCTAGATAAATGTTAAGTATTCCACATCCAAAAAATTCAATTAATGAATTTATGAGCTAAGGCATATTTATCTATTTGCTTAGTATTAATATACACGTACATACGTAGTACAAGTTATTGTTATTGTATTTAATAAATAAAAAGTGATAAAGTGATCATGGGAAGTAATGGTTATGTCTCCATCTTTTCGTCAAATAGATTTGTTTTATGATTTGATCGCATATGAATTTCTCTAATTCTCCAACGCCCATAGCACTATTTTATATTTTTTAAAATAAAAAATATGTCCTTTTATTGTACGTTAAGAACAACACATATCCGAATTTCGTTTTTGACTAATTTAGATTAGATATTAATATAGTTATTGGATTCCTCATTATGATAACTAATCCATGGATTATCATTATACAATTTCTACATAATTAATGAAGCCACATCCATATTAGTCAATTAATTAGTGAATCTATGAGCATATTGTCACTTTGAAAAGATCCTTGTTGTGTATGTGTGCTCGAACAATTAAGTGGGCCATGTTTGAAATACTTAGAGAATTTGAATTTGCAAACTCAGTTTTTTGAAGTTTTGAAAAATTGTTGTTTGAGCTTGATCTAATTAATGGGTGTTTACCCAGTTGAACAAGAAGAAGATGAGAACAGAAAGATAGAGAGAAGAGGAGAAATTGTATATTCTCTTAACTTGTTTCTGTAAAGAGATGAGTTATATATATAACTAAAGTTTTTCTAAGTAACTAACTCTAACAATTTGAATTAGCCATTAATAAAATACTAACTAACATTAGGAACCTAACTAACTAACATTAGCAATTTACTTTACTGTCATTTCTACACTAGCTATGTTATATCTTTCTCTACACTCTCCCGCAAGCTAGGTACTGAAAACACATTGAGAACATCTAGCTTGGAGGAAAGATGTTCGTGCTGTATTTTGTTGAGACCCTTAGTCAAAATATCTGCAGGTTGTTCTTTAGTAAAGATGTATGTTGTTTTGACTAGCCCTTGCATACTCTAATAAAGTGACAGTCGATCTTGATATGCGTTGTCCTTTCGTGATAAACAAGATATGCTGCAATTTGCATTGCAACTTTGCTATCATTGAATACTTCCACATGTAGTTTGATATCAACTCCCACTTCTTTTAGAAATCCCACTAGCCAGATAAGTTATGACACAATTACTGCAAGGCTTCTATACTCAGCTTCTGCTGAACTTCTTGAAACTGTGATTTGCTTTTTTGATTTACATGATATTATAGAGTCTCCAAATTTGATTAGATAACCTGAGAAAGATTTCCTTGAGTGTGGGCACGCAACCCAATCTGCATCACAATATGCTGAAATTGTGTTGCTGAATTTACTGGAGAGTAGTATTCCTTGTCCAGGACCGTTGTCACGACTCCAAATCCTAACAGGTCGTGATGGCGCCTATCGTGGAACTAGGCTAGCCAACCACCTCATTACTACTCGCTTGTTCATATTATAACAGTTCAATATCAATAATAACAGCAAACAAAATATAATATAAGTACTTTAAGTCTTTGCGCCCCCAATAAATATCTGACAACTCTAAACAAAACCTCCCAAGACTGGAGTCAATAGTCATGAGCATCTAAGAATAAATAAATCCAACTCTGCTAAAACCATAATATATGTATCTGAATCAAACGCTAAAACTAAATAAGGAAGGAAAATGGAGAAGTTGTGGACACTCGACAACTACCTCGAAATCCCGTAACTGCTGCTAATGAACCGAGACAGTTACGACTCCAGACCGTCACCTGAATCTGTGCGCAGAGGCACAGGGAGTAATGATGAGTACGCCAACTCAGTAGTAATGAAAAAAATCACATTCTGAGAATTTCAAAACACATAGTATTACACAATTTCACAAAAACCAGTAAAACACCAAGTCACCATGTAGTATTCAACAAATAATAAGTTCGAATCAGTTTCCAGATATCCTTTGAAAACAAGTGTAATATCACTATATCTCAGTAAAATTCTCAGTAACACCAATTTGAAAACGAAGTAAATCATAGTTCAAAAACTTAGTAAACATTCTTCATAAAACTGCCCCTCGGGCTAAAATCATTTATCGTAACCATTGCCCATCAGGCATCCTCACCATCACTCAATATCAGCCCATCAGGCATCCTCACAGTTACTCAGTAACAGCCAATCAGGCATCCTTACAGTCACTCAGTATCAGCCCACCAAGCATCCTCACAATCACTCAGCATAAGCCCCGCGGGCATCACTCATTAGGTACATGCGTTCACTGGGGGGGGTGTACAGACTCCGGAGGGGCTCCTACAGCCCAAGCGCTATAACAAGCCACATCATGGCATAAATCACTCACAATATAGGCCCGCAGCCTCACTCATATCATAGAATCCTCACAATATAGGCTCGCAGCCTCACTCATATCATAGCATCCTCACAATATAGGCCCGCAGCCTCACTCAGTCAGACACTCTCAATTTACCCTTCAGGCCATAAATATACCGGGTTCTCGACCCAAAACAGTGTTTCATTTTTCAATAAATAATATCAAAATACTCTGAGTGTCAAAACGATTATCAAGAAAAGACTGAGTGAAAAATCATAACATATCAGTGAGGAAAATATAGTAACACAACCCCCAAGGGTAAAACAGATCGGCACTAGGCCCCAAACATGGCTTACAGCCCAAATCATATCAAAATATATCAATACCATTAAGCATAGGCTCAAAAATCGGTTTCGCAACTCAATAGTTGCCTAAATAGGGAATATATTTCCAAAGTTCCAATCTTTGCATTCCAAAACCCGTGAAAGCGTGCATAATCCAGGGTTTCATACCCTCAGGACAGGATTTAAAAATATTACTTACTTCAAAACTAGCCCGGAAACTATTCCGCAACACGCTTGCCTGTCGAATCAACTTCTGAAGGCTCCAAATCTGTCAAGTTCAGATTTTTATCATCAATTTATGCTTAAGGAATGAATTCCAATCGAAAAATATAAAATTTAGCTCAAAAACCCGAATTTGGTCAAAACCCGACCCCCCCGGCCCGCGTCGCGAAACTCAAAACTTTTTATCAAAAAACTGTTGTTCATCATCTCACGAGTCTGTACATATAAAGAACACTAAAATCGGAGTCGTTTGACCCCTCAAATCAATCCCTAAAGGTCTCAAAATCTCAAGCCCTAAACCCACTTTTTTCTACTGATTTTCATGAATTAAATACCGAGATTATGTTCTATAATCACCCATAATAGAGTTTTAATGATCAAAATACTTACCTCTATGAAGAACACTGATTTCCCTCTTCAAAAATCGCCCCCAAAGCTCTCTGTCCGTACAAAAATGGTGTAAAAAGGGTTTAAGTCGCGAAGGGTTTAATTATATACTGCCTAGTGATTTACTCTCCGCGATCGCGCTTTCCCTCACGTGATCGCGATGCCTTGGTTCCTTAGTCCACGCAATCGCACACCATATCACGCGGTCGCGATGACCACTGACCTCTGCTCCACCACGCGCCAGGTTAGCCCTACGCGATCGTGGCCTAGCCCACTCGATCGCACTTCACCTTCTTCCAGAACTACGCGATCGCACCCCGATATACGTGATCACGATGCACAATTTTGTCTGGCCCCCAGAGTGTTCTACGCGATCGCAGCCTTTGCCATGCGATCGCGATGCACAATTCCCTGCTGCACAAAAACTAGAAAACCAGCTCTTTCTTTAAGCCTAAAAATGCCCATTAACCACCCGAAATCAATCCCGAGCCCCTCGGGACCCCAACCAAACTTACCAATATATCCCATAACATCATTCAAACTTAGTTACACTCTCGAAACACCAAAACTAACATCAGAACACCAAAATTACATCGGATTCAAGCCTAAGAACTTTGAAATTTCTAAAATCCACCAATGATGCCGAAACTATCCAAAACAACTCCGATTGACCTGAAATTTTGCAGACATATCCAAAATGACATTACGAACCTGTTTCAACTGTTGGAATTCCATTCCGACCCCGATATCCTATTTTCCATTGCCTACCGGAAATCACCAAAAACTAACTTTCGTCAATTCAAGCCTAATTCTACACCAGACAACACAAAATTATTCTAAACACACTCCTAAGTCCCAAATCACCTAACGAATCTATCCGAGCCATAAAATCCGCATTCCGAGATCGTTTACCAATAAGTCAATTCTTAGTTGACTTTTCCCATTTTAAGGCTATTTTTAAAGGCTAAATGACTGAACTCTCACTGCAACCACTCGATTTCAAGCCTACCAACTCTAATACATACAATATAGAATAATCAACCTACGACAAATCAATAACAGAAATTATAATGCAGGTTCTACATAACGACGGACCGGGTCGTTACATTCTCCCCCTCTTAAGCAAACGTTCGTCCTCGAACGGGTCTAGAAACGTACCTGGAGTCTCAAACAAGTGGGGATATTTGCTCTGCATCTCCCGCTCGGTCTCCCAAGTAGCCTCATCCACTAGCTGACCTCTACACTGCACCTTCACTGATGTTATATCCTTAGACCTCAACTTTCTGACCTCGCGAGCTAAAATAGCTACTGGCTCAACCTCATATGACATATTACCCTCGAGCTGAACTGTGTTGAAGTCTAACACATGAGACGGGTCACCAACATATTTTCTGAGCATCGACACATGAAATACCGAATGAGCACTCGATAGACTGGGTGGCAAGGCAAGTCTATAAGCCACCTCTCCCACCTTCTGAAGCACCTCAAAAGGACCAATAAACTGTGGACTTAGATTTCCTCTCTTTTCAAACCTCATAACACCCTTCATGGGTGATACCTTCAGCAATACCTTGTCATCTTCCATAAATGACACATCCCGAACCTTCCGGTCCGCATAACTCTTCTGTCTAGACTGCGCCTTGCGAAGTCGCTCCTGAATCAACTTCACCTTCTCCAACGCATCCTGGATCAAATATGTGCCCAATAACTTAGCCTCACCAGGCTCAAACCAACCAACCGGAGATCTACACCTCTTACCATATAAAGCCTCATACGGGGCCATCTGAATACTGGACTGGTAGTTTTTATTATATGCAAACTCCACTAGTGGCAGAAACTGATCCCATGAACCACCAAAATCAATCACACAAGCCCGTAGCATGTCCTCAAAAATATGAATAGTACGCTCCGACTGCCCGTCGGTCTGCGGGTGAAATGCAGTGCTCAACTCTACATCAGTACCCATGCCTCTCTGCACGGCCCTCCAAAACTGAGATGTGAACTGAGTACCTCTGTCAAAAATAATAGAAACCGGAACTCCATGCAATCGGACAATATCCTTAATGTAAATACTAGCCAATTTCTCTGAAGCATAAGTAATTCTTACCGGAATGAAATGCGCGGACTTGGTCAATCTATGCACAATGACCCAAATCGCATCAAAACCCTTCGAAGTCCGTGGAAGACCAACTAAAAAGTCCACAGTAATTCGCTCCCACTTCCACTCTGGAATATCTAAACTCTGAAGTAATCCACCTGGTCTCTGGTGCTCATACTTGACCTGCTGGCAGTTGAGACACCGTGCTACATACTCAACAATATCTCTCTTCATCCGCCTCCACCAATACTGCTGTCTCAGATCCTGGTACATCTTCGCGGCACCCGGATGAATAGAATACCGCGAACTGTGAGCCTCTGATAATATCAACTCTAGAATACCATCCACATTAGGCACGCAAATACGTCCATGCATCCTCATAAATCTGTCATCACCAATAGTCACATCCCGGGCATCACCCCGATGAACTCTATCCTGAAGAACTAACAAGTGGCGGTCATAATATTGTCGTGCCTTAATCTGATCAAATAAAGAAGATCGGGAAGCCATGCTAGCTACCACCCATGGAGGGTCTGACAAATCCAATCTCACCAACTGATCCGCTAAAGCCTGAACATCAAGTGCTAACGGTTGCTCTGCTGCTAAAAGGTAAGCTAGACTCCCCAAACTCTCGGCTCTACGACTCAAGGCATCGGCCACCATATTGGCCTTCCCCGGGTGACACAAAATAGTAAGATCATAATCCTTGAGAAGCTCTAACCATCTCCTCTGGCGCAAATTTAAGTCCTTCTGCCTTAGCAGATACTGCAAGCTACGATGATCAGTGAAAATCTCACACTGTACCCCATACAAGTAATGCCGCCAAATCTTTAAGGCATGAACAATCGCAGCCAACTCAAGATCGTGCACTAGGTAATTCTTCTCGTGCACCTTCAACTGTCTAGACGCGTAGGCAATCACCCTACTGTCCTGCATTAACACCGCTCCCAAACCAACTCTAGAAGCATCACAATAGAATGTGTAAGAACCCGAACCAGTAGGCAACACCAAAACCGGAGCTGTGGTCAATGCTGACTTGAGCTTCTGAAAGCTCTCCTCACACTCGTCAGACCATCTGAATGGAGAACCCTTCTGGGTCAATCTAGTCAATGGTGAAGCAATAGAAGAGAATCCCTCCACAAAATGACGGTAATATCCCGCTAAACCAAGGAAACTTCGAATCTCTGTAGCTGAGGACGGTCTGGGCCAACTCTGCACCGCCTCGATCTTCTTCGGATAAACCTGAATACCCTCACTAGACACCACGTGCCCCAAGAAAGCCACTGAACCAAGCCAAAACTCACACTTGGAGAACTTTGCATAAAGTTTCTCCTCCCTCAATCTCTGTAACACAACCCTCAAGTGCTGAGCATGCTCTTCTTGGATACGAGAATAAACCAGGATGTCATCAATGAATACAATGACGAACGAGTCAAGGTAAGGCTGAAACACGTTGTTCATCAATTGCATGAATGTGGCTGGGGCATTGATCAGCCCAAATGACATAACCAAAAACTCGTAATGACCGTATCTGGTCCTGAAAGCAGTCTTCGGAATGTCAGACTCCTGAATCTTCAGTTGATGATACCCAGACCTTAAGTCAATCTTGGAGAACACCTTAGCTCCCTGAAGCTGATTGAATAAGTCATCAATACGAGGTAAGGGATACCGGTTCTTCATCGTAACCTTATTCAGTTGTCTATAATCAACGCACATACGCATGGAGCCATCCTTCTTTTTCACAAATAACACCAAAGCACCCCAAGGCGACACACTAGGTCGGATTGAACCCTTATCTAAGAGTTCCTGAAGCTGCTCCTTCAATTCTTTCAACTCTGCTGGTTCCATACGGTAAGGTGGAATAGAAATAGGTTGAGTGTCGGGCACCAAGTCAATACCAAAATCAATATCCCTATCAGCTGGCATGCTTGGAAGCTCTGCAGGAAATACGTCCGGAAAATCATGGACTACAGGAATAGAATCAAAAGATGGAGTCTCACTATTAACATCCCTCACAAAAGCAAGATAGGACTCACACCCTTTCTCAACTATACGCTGAGCCTTTAAATAAGAAATCACTCTGCTAGGCACATGCTCTATAGACCCTCTCCACTCAACTTTCGAAATTCCGGGCATAGCTAGGGTCACGGTCTTAGCGTGACAATCAAGGATAGCATGACATGGTGATAACCAATCCATGCCTAGAATTACATCAAACTCAACCATACTAGGTAACATCAAGTCCACTCGGGTCTCCAGACCCCAAATAGATATAAGACACGACCGATACACACGGTCCACAACAATAGTATCACCCACCGGACAAACTGAAATGGTACCTGTAATCACCGCATCGGATGCCATCGCATCAGGCCTAGCCGAAAGTGCATAAATACGTGGCTGGCCTCCACCTGCTTGACCTCCCCCTCTAGGACGGCCTCTAGCTGCCTGACCACCACCCTTAGCTGCCTGGGTAGGTGGTGAGGTGACTGGGGCTGAAGCCGAGGGTTGAACCCTCTGCTGAGATGAACTACGAGGACGACGGGGACACTGCCTCCACTCATATCCGAACTCTCCACACTCATGACAACTACGTAGAGCTGGAGATGAAAACTGACGAGAACCTCTACTACCATGATAACCACCAGACGAACCTCGCATAGAATAACCCCGATACGATGATGCTCGAGCGGAGCTCTGAGCTGGAAGGGCACTAAAAGATGAACATCCCTGATGAGAATTGCGAGGACCCTGCCCCGACGATACACCACTGTAAGTTGGGCGAGCTAGTTGTGGAGGTCTAAGTGGACGACCTATGCTAGGCTTGAATTACCCTCTGGAAGGGGCATCACTGAAATTACCTGATCCTTGAGGTCTCTTAGCCTCCCTATCCTCACGCTCCTGCCTGCGAACCGACTCAATGTCCCGATCTATATCAACAACCTGCTCAAACATGGCTCCAGACACCCTCTCTCTGGTCATCAAAATCTGAAGCTGATATGTGAGACCATCCACAAATCTCCTGATACGCTCCCTGTCAGTGGGGACTAACTCCGAAGCATGTTTGGCCAACTCAGAAAACCTCATCTTGTACTGAGTAACTGACAACTCTCCCTGGCGCAGCTGCTCAAACTACCTGCACCGCTCCTCTCTGTGGGACTGAGGAACATATTTCTCCAAAAAGATCGTGGAGAACTGATGTCAGGTGAGTGGTGCTGAACCAACAGGCCTACGCCTCTCGAATAATTCCCACCAAGTAAAATCAGCACCCGCAAACTGAAATGTAGCAAATGAGACCCCAGTGGTCTCCAAAATACCTGCAGTACGTAGTATCCTCTGGCACTTATCTAGAAACCCTTGGGCATCCTCGCCCTCTGTACCGCTGAAAGTCGGAGGCTGAAGTCTGCTGAACCTCTCCAACCTGCTTTGCTCATCCTCAGGCATAGCAGGGACCACATAGCTTGAACCGGAGCAACTGGTTGATCTGGGGTTGCTCCCGGTGCCTGAATACCTCGTACAACGGGCTTAGGCGCCCGGGCAGCAGGAGTCTGATTGTCTCCCCCGGTCTGAACTGCATTGATAGTAGTGGTCATAGCCACTACCTGAGCTAAACTGGAACACACCATAAATATCTGAGCCAGGGTCTCCTGAAGACCCGGAATAACAATAGGCATAGAAGGTGCCTGAGCCTGTCCCGCTGGAGAAACGACCATGGGAACCTGATCCTGAACAATAGGGGGATCCTGTGGCACTGTCCCGGCTGCTACACGGGCAGTCCCTCAGCTCTACCACGGCCTCGACCCCTTGTGGGTCTGGCTGGTGCCTTGTCACCCTGCTCGGTATTGTGTGTCCTCACCATCTGTGAGAGAATGAAACAACACAAGTTTAGATTTCAAGAATCAATAGATGGCACGAAAGAGTTCAAAAAGATATAGATGTTTCCTAAGTATTCTGCAGCCTCTCGAAGATAAGTACAGACGTCTCTGTACCGGTACGCAAGACTCTACTGAACCTGCTCATGACCGTTGAGTCCTATGTAACTTAGAGCTCTGATACCAACTTGTCACGACCCCAAATCCTAACAGGCCGTGATGGAGCCTATCGTGGAACTAGGCTAGCCAACCACCTCATTACTACTCGTTTGTTCATATTATAACAGTTCAATATCAATAATAACAGCAAACAAAATATAATATAAGTACTTTAAGTCTTTGCGCCCCCAATAAATATCTGACAAATCTAAACAAAACCTCCCAAGACTGGAGTCAATAGTCATGAGCATCTAAGAATAAATAAATCTAACTCTGCTAAAACCATAATATATGTCTCTGAATCAAACGCTAAAACTAAATAAGGAAGGGAAATGGAGAAGCAGTAGACGCTGGATTGCTACCTCGAAATCCTGTAACTGCTGCTAATGAACCGAGACAGCTACTGCTCCGGACCGTCACCTGAATCTGTGCACAGAGGCACAGGGAGTAATGATGAGTACACAACTCAGTAGTAATGAAAATAAATCACATTCTGAGAATTTCAAAACACACAGTACAGATACATAATTTCACAAAACCAGTAAAACACCCAATCACCATGTAGTATTCAACAAATAATAAGTTCGAAATTAGTTTCCAGAAATCCTTTGAAAACAAGTGTAATATCAGTATATCTCAGCAAAATTCTCAGTAACACCAGTTTGAAAATGAAGTAAATCATAGTTCAAAAACTTAGTAAAAATTCTTCATAAAACTGCTCCTCGGGCTAAAATCATTTATCTTAACCATTGCCCATCAGGAATCCTCACCATCACTCAATATCAGTGCATCAGGCATCCTCACAGTTACTCAGTAAAAGCCAATCTGGCATCCTCACAGTCACTCAATATCAGCGCATCAGGCATCCTCACAATCACTCAGCATAAGCCTCGCGGGCATCACTCATAAGGTACTTGCGCTCAATGGGAGTGTGTACAAACTCCGGAGGGGCTCCTACAGACCAAGCGCTATAACAAGCCACATCATGACATCAATCACTCACAATATAGGCCCGCAGCCTCACTCAAATCATAGCATCCTCACAATCTACGACCACAGCCTCACTCATATCATAGCATCCTCACAATATAGGCCTGCAGCCTCATTCAGTCAGACATTCTCAATTTGCCATTCATGCCATAAATATACCGGGTTCTCGACCCAAAATAGTGTTTCATTTTTCAATAAATAAGATCAAAATACTCTGAGTGTCAAAACGATTTATCAGGAAAGGACTGAGTGAAAAATCATAACATATCAATGAGAAAAATATAGTAACACAACCCCCAAGGGTAAAACAGATCGGCACTAGGCCCCAAACATGGCTTACAGCCCAAATCATATCAAAATATATCAATACCATTAAGCATAGGCTTAAAATCGGTTTCGCAACTCAATAGTTTCCTAAATAGGGAATATATTTCCAAAGTTCCAATCTTTGCATTCCAAAACCCGTGAAAGGGTGCATAGTCCAGGGTTCCATACCCTCAGGACAGGATTTAAAAATATTACTTACCTCAAAACTAGCCCGGAAACTATTCCGCAACACGCTTGCCTCTCGAATCAACTTCTAAGGCTCCAAATCTATCAAGTTCAGATTTTTATCATCAATTTACGCTTAAGGAACGAATTCCAATCGAAAAATATAAAATTTAGCTCAAAAACCCCGAATTTGGTCAAAACCCGACCCCCCGGTCCCGCGTCCTGAAACTCAGAAATTTTTATACAAAACTTTTCTTTATCATCTCATGAGTCCGTACATATAAAGAACACTAAAATCGGAGTTCGTTTGACCTCTCAAATCAATCCCTAAAGGTCTCAAAATCTCAACCCCTAAACCCACCTTTTTCTACTGATTTTCATGAATTAAATACCGAGATTATGTTTTATAATCACTCATAATTTATTTTTAATGATAAAAATACTTACCTATATGAAGAACACTGATTTCCCTCTTCAGAAATCGTCCCCAAAGCTCTCTGTCCGTACAAAAATGGTGTAAAAAGGGTTTAATTATATACTGCCTAGTGATTTACTCTCCGCGATCGCGACTTTCCCTCACGCGATCGCGATGCCTTGGTTCCTTTATCCATGCGATCTCACACCATATCACGCGGTCGTGATGACCACTGACCTCCGCTCCCCCACGCGCCAGGTTAGCCCTACGCGATTGCGACCTACCCCACTCTATCGCACTTCACCTTCTTCCAGAACTACGCGATCGCACCCCGATACACGCGATCGTGATGCACAATTTTTCCTGGCCCTCATAGTGTTCTACACGATCGCAGACGTTGCCATGCGATCGCGATGCACAATTCCCTGCTGCACAAAAACCAGAAAACCAGCTCTTTCTTTAAGTCTAAAAATGCCCGTTAACCACCCGAAATCAATCCCGAGCCCCTCGAGACCCCAACCAAACTTACCAACATATCCCATAACATCATTCAAACTTAGTTTCACTCTCGAAACACCAAAACTAACATTAGAACACCAAAATTACATCGGATTCAAGCCTAAGAACTTTGAAATTTCTAAAATCCACCAATGATGCCGAAACTATCCAAAACAACTCCGATTGACCTTAAATTTTGCAGACATGTCCAAAATGACATTACGAACCTGTTCCAACTGTTGGAATTCTATTCCAACCCTGATATCCTATTTTCCACTGCCGACCGGAAATCACCAAAAACTAACTTTCGCCAAAACAAGCCTAATTCTACACCGGAAATTACAAAATTATTCTGAACACACTCCTAAGTCTCAAATCACCGAACAAATCTATCCAAGCCATAAAATCTGCATTCCGAGGTCGTTTACCAATAAGTCAACTCTTAGTTGACTTTTCTCATTTTAAGGCTATTTTTAAAGGCTAAATGACTGAACTCTCACTGCAACCATTAGATTTCAAGCCTACCAACTCTAATACATAAAATATAGAATAAACAACCTACGATAAGTTAATAACAGAAATTACAATGCAGGTTCTATGTAACGACGGACCGGGTCGTTACAACCGTTTTTTATGTACTTCACAATTCTTAGAGCCGCTTCCATATGAGATTTCTTTGGTTTTTGTAGAAACTGACTTAGTGTTTGTACCGTGAATGAAATATCTGGCCTTGTTATTATTAATTATAGAAGTTCACCTATCAATCTTTGATAAGGAGTTGAATATGCCCGTTCTTCACGTAGGATTAGTTCTTCTGAGATGTTCATCAAATTCTGTTGTTGTGAGTTTCATCTTGACATCCAGTGGTGCATATGTTGGTTTAGCAGTTGCAAGACATGTTTCAGAAATAAGTTTCAAGGCATATTTCCTATGATGCATAATTATTCCTTGTTTTGATCTAGAAAACTCTATGCCTAAGAAATATTTCAATTCTCCTAAGTCTTTCATTTTGAAAGCTTGTTGCAGATTTGCTATGGTTTCCTCTATTAACCTCAGGAAATCACCAGTAATAAGCATATCATCTATATGGATTAACATTATTGTCCTTCTTCAGTTTTCTTAAAGAACATAGAGTGGTCATATTGACTTTGCTGGAATTGAGAGCTTAGTAATGCTTCTGTTAGCTTAGCTATTCATTGTCGGTGGAGCTTGTTTTAAGTCATACAAAAATTTAACAAGTCTAGACACTTTGTTCTCCCCCTGACTTGTGAAACCTTGTAGCAGAGTCATGTAGATTTCATCAAGTAAATCTCCTTATAAAAAGGCATTATATACATCTATTTGATGGATATGCCGGTGTCTCATAGAAGCTAGAGTCAGTACAGTCCTTATAGTCTTCATCTTTATTACTGGAGAGAAGGTTTCTTGATAATTTATTCCCTCCTTTTGACGGAATCCTTTGGCCATTAGTTTGGCTTTGAATCTTTCTACTTCACCTGATGCCTTGTACTTTATCTTATAAATCCATTTGCACCCTATTGGAGTCTTACCTTTAGGCAATGTTACTATGTCCCATGTGTGATTGTTTTGTAAAGCTTCAATCTCAGTCTTCATTGCATCCACCCACTTAGGATCTTTCACAGCTTCTGAGTAGTAGGTTGGTTCAATAATATTTGAGGCAACTGTCAAATAAGCTTGACACTTAGAAGTCAAATTTTCATAGGTCAAGAACTTTGATATGGCATAAGGTTCATCTTGATGAACATTCAGTGACACAAATTCTTTCATCCATATAGGTGGTTTCTTTCATCTATATGACTTTCTGATATCTGATTGATCTGGAAGAGTAATAGGAACAACCTGTGGTACTTGAACTATTGGTGGTTGTATGGTTGATATCTGTTGAGTAGTTGACTGTAAGCCTTCTGCAGGAAGAGGTTCAACATGGTGTGTGAGATCTTGTGTGAATTCTAGTGTTGAGAGAACTCTTGTTGAGTTGTATACATGTTCAGTATTTGTTGTATATGTGCTTGAATCTGTGGTGTGGAATAAGATGTCTGCTATGTTGGGATGGACAAATAAAGACTGGTTATTGTCTTGCTTGTTCTTAAATGGAAATATGTCTTCCCTGAAATGAAAATCTCTGCTTACAAAGAATACTTTATCTATTAAGTCATATAATAAGTATCCTTTTTGAGCTACAGCATATCCCATATGTACAAATGGTCTTGATCTAGGCAATAGTTTGTCATGTTATTGAATTATCTTTGCATAACATAAACAGCCTATAACCTTAAGATGTTGTAATGCTGGTTTTCTGCTATACAATCTTTCATATGGACTCTTGTTGTCAATAACAGAGTTAGGCAGTCGATTGATAAGATAAACAGTAGCAAGCACACAGTATCCCAAAAATTTGATAGGTATTTCATCTTGGAATCTGATAGCTCTAGTTAGTTCTAGGATGTGTCTATGTTTTCTCTCAGCTACTCTATTTTGTTGAGGAGTATATGGTCATGTCTTCTGATGAATTACTCCTAGATTGTTAAACAAATTTCCACAAATTGAATTAACAAATTTTGTCCCATTATATGTTCGAATTTTTTTCACTGTTGTCTCAAATTGTGTTTTCACAGGAGCAAAAAATTGTTGTATAACCACACATATATCAGACTTCATTTTCAGCAGAAATATCCATGTCATTCTAGTGAAATCATCAACTATAGTTAAGAAAAATCTGCTACCATCCGTAGTAGGTATTTTGTAAGGTCCCCATAAATCCATATGAACTAATTTAAAGCTATTAGTTGTTCTAATACTACTGATAGGAAAGGTTATTTTGTTTGCTTTGCACAAGGGCATATACTACATAGGTCTATTCTAGCAGATATATCTTGTGTCTTGACTGGCAGTAACCTTTTGAGTACAGTAGTAGACACATGACCAAGCCTCCTTGATACGCTCAAATTACACCTTAAAATAGTGTAAAGCGGTCGATGTCAAATATAATAACCCAAATAGGTTGGGGTCGAATCCCACAGGGAATAGGCGTGAAAGGATTACTTGAATAGTGTGAAGCTTAACTTAAATTGTGATTCTATTCTGTTAGCGTAACAAGAGTATTGCAATTGAGTGTGTTGTAATTGAGTGAAATAGTAACAAGTATGATTATATAAGATTGTAATTAATTTTATTAACTAAACCAAGGTTATGTCCCCTTCAATAAAATGTAATGCTATCGGTGTTAATATGATATATTTCTAATGGAAGGTCCTTTTGATATGCAAATGATTTCTAAATGAATACCCAATATTTTCCAATAGTTGGGTAGTATTTCCTCTTTAAGACTTTCCCAAATATAAAAGATTTGAAATTAAGAATATCAATTTATGCCAAATAAAATACACTTATTCCTAAGCGATTCTATTAAACAAGGTTTAAAGCCTTGAGTTTTTTATATTTACTTCTACCAAACTCTAACCCACTTTTTCAAGTAAAGAAAGAGTATAACGGCACTTGTTAATGTTTGCAACCACCAACAATAAATGAAGAATGAGAAATAAATATATATCAACCAACCATTATATATATATTCAATGGTAAACACCCATTAACATTACACTCATTTAGGGTCCACAACCTTAGTATTTAAAACTAGCCACACATGCTAAAATACAAAAGAAGAGAATATTAAATGTCATAATTCTTACAAAAGTGCAAGATTCTTCACTCTCATACTTCCAAAAGATGGGAATATTCAATGCTTGGAATGTAGCTCCTTTTTCAGACCAGATGCCCCCACAAAACCCTAATAAATCTATTTATAGTGGGCTAAAAATTAGGGCCAATTTCGGATAAAAATACCTTTCAGACTAGTTATGTGACCGCATATCTGTCGTATAAAAAACATGCGGCTCGCATATACTTCAACTCCATCGCATCTTCTCAGACCTAGGTTCCAGGTAGTCGTCGCATAGGGATTATGCGGTTCGCATTGTTGATATGCGACCGCATTTTGCCATCACATTTCTGGGCTCAGCAACTTCTACTGGAGGTTTGTGATCCATTATGCAGCCCGCAAACTTGCTATGCGGTCGCATAATGGACCGCATTTTATTCGCTTGGAATGGCTAAACAAAATGTTGTGATTTGCGGTCTCCTTGAGTATTCTGATGTCCGCATGTTTGTTTTGCGGCCCGCATGTTTAGTTTGCGATCGCATTTTGTCAATTTCTTGCTCTTTTGCATCTTCTTGATTTCATTTCCATGTTCATCAAAATTAAATAAGTATCACGGACAGTTTCATTTGAATCGAGCTAAAATCTAAGCAATTGATATTAAATGTGTTGAAATTCTCCGGCACATCACTCTTATGCCAAAGATCTATATCACTTGAGCTAATCTCTTTATTTGCTTCTGTCTACTTTATGGCTAAACTAATTGCATCACTTCCTGGTATTGTTTTTCTGCTGAGAATGTAGAGACCATTGTCTGATCTACCAATCGCTTCCACCCTCCCACTAAAGAGTTATTGAAACACACAATAATCAGGGAAGAAAGCAACTGATCATTTCAGCTCCTTGGTTACTTTAGAAACTGGCAGAAGATTATATTTGAACTGAGGAATATAAAATACATTAGTTATTTTGTTTTGATCTGATAAAGCACTAGTTCCAATATGTGTGACTTGAGTAGTTTCTCCATTGGGCAGATGTACTTTCTTTAGATGGCTTGTTTGAACTAAGGAAGCCTTATTCAATAACTCTAGATAAGCTACCATATAGTTCGTGGCCCCTGTGTCTATTATCCACTCTTGCAAACTATCTGAAGCTAGTAACGCACAAGGTATACCTGTTGCATTGGCTGATGGAGTTGCTGCAGAAGAAGCTGAGTTATCTTTACTTAGAAGTTGCACAATGTGATTATACTGTTCTTTAGTGAATGTGTAGTTACCCAGCCAAGAAGCATTATTCACTTGCCCAATGTTCTGTGAGTTATTAGCACTTACTGTACTACTTGTCAATTGGGAATTCTGTAAGTTGTTCTCAGTCCAATTCCCTCTTGGCATCTGATTGTTTTACATACTTATTTTAGACAACACACTGTATGCACCACGAGTATTTGTACTCTTCTTTCTTGGTCTGTATTCTGAAGGATACCCTACAATCTTGTAGCAATTTTCTTTACTGTGGCCTTTCATTTTGCAAAACTTACAAAATAGATTGAAATTCTTCCTAGACTTCTGAAAATTTCCTCCAGTCTTGGTTTACATTGCCACATCATACTGTCCTGTTACATAAGTGGGATTTGCTCCTAGTAAACCAGCATTGGTTGCAACTGAAATCTGACTTTCATCACTGATGACCATAGCATATGCTTGATTAACTGTTGGCATAGGACTCATCAACAGAATCTGACTTCTAGCTTTGTTGTAGGAATCATTTAAGCCCATCAAGAATTGAAACAATTTCAATTTCTGCAAATGAACCACGAAATCTCTCGACTTTGGGCAATCACACCCAAGAGCAAGAACCAAGGCTTCAAATTCTTCCCACAAATCTTTAAGTTTTGAATATATGCACAAACAGAAGCAGTTCCTTGATTAAGAGTGGCAATTTCTTTATGTAGATCGTAAGATCTTGAACCATCTATTTTATCAAGCCTTTCATGCAAATCGTTACAGACAGCTTGAGCACTTGAGGCATACATTATACCACCAAGTAAGCCACTACTAACAAAATGCTTAACCAAGAAAGTACAATTGTGTTTACCCTTTTCCCAATGATTTCACTAACTAACATTAGATATTTACTTTACTGCCCTTTCTACACTAGGTATGTTATATTTTTCTCTACAGAGCTAGAAGAAAAAAATACATTTTTTGAAGATTAATATTCAGGCTCAATTTTTCAAGATCTCAAAAACTAAAGAACTCCAAAAACCAAATTTTGAGTTCTTCAAAGACTTAAAAAAGGGAATGTGGAAAATCATAAAACCAGCAAAAGATCTGAGTAACGACTTCCATTGATAGTCACAAGGTACAGGAAACAACTTACTAATAACAGCAGATATTCCATTTCCATTTACTCGAATAGTATAAAGAATCCAAAATTTTTAATACACCACTTAGTGCTAGGGGTGTTTATGATTCGGTTTGGGTCGATTTTTTCAAAAAAGAAACAAAATTAAGTAAGTCAGTTTTTCAAATACTGGAACCAAATCAAACCAATTAAGTCGGTTTTTTATCGATTCGGTTTTTCGGTTTTTTCAGTCATTTATCAGTGTTTTCTTAAATATGAGACATACACTACCAAACACATATTCCAACGACTACACTTTCAACGTAACAATATCAAATTAATTGCTTTTGAGAAATCTTTCATTTACCAAGATATATTGAGGATAATTAAATCAAATAATGATGAATAATTTAAGTACTCAATTAAAAGTCGATTATTTTTAGCATGAGATAAATTCTTGTACTTAGCAAAATAAAACTACCAATCAAACTAGAATTTAAATGCAAAGAATTATATTATTTTAATAGCAAAGAACTAGACTAAAAATACAAATGACTAATATGTACCATAAAATTTTAGAAACTTTATATAAAAATATAAAAATATATATATATATAGGTGTAATAACAAATTTAAATAGCTACTTTTATAGTCGGTTTGGTTCGATTTTTTCCGGTTATTTTGCTATCAAAACCAAAACCAAACCAAATTTGATCAGTTTTTAAAATTCAAAACCAAAACCAAATCAGACCTATAAGGTATCGGTCTTTTTGGTCTGTTTGGTTCGGTTTTCGGTTTGGTTCGATTTTTCGGGTTTTTATGAACACCCCTACTTAGTGCTATAAAAATGGCCAAAAAGAAAAAGAAAAACTAAAGCAGCTTTAGACTTGTAGTACCAGGCTACCAGCAAGGGCGGATCTACCATGTAAGCTACGAGTTTAGGTGAACAGTAGTATTTGTACAGATTTTGTATATATATTAGAAATCCATTAAACATATCTATAATACTTCACTATAAAATTAATTATTATTATATATTAACTTGAGGTTGTCATAGAAACCCATAAACTTTAAATCCAAAATCGCATCGATCAAGCCAGTACTAAACTCAATTCTATATGGAGGGAGAAAAGTTGGTTTAATTGTTTGGCTTAGGCTTCTTCACAATCATGACGGAGCAATGAGCATGGTGAGAGCAGTAATCACTTACGCTACCCAAAACAGCCCTGCATAATAACATTATTGAAGAATTAATTTCAATCAACAATTTCTAGCAAAAGAAAGAAAAGTCACTACAAAAAAAAAAAAAAAAAAAAAAAAAAAAAAAAAAAAAGGAAATAGAATTCTCGACTGATTATGCTACTTTTGTAGAGTTTAATTAATATTCAGCGACAGTGTAAACCATCAGCTAATTTTACTTGGTGGAATACGTAATGCATGCATGCTGTAAAATTACTAATAATTGACTTTTAAGTGATAAAAAATTTAGACTCTTACTATATATTAGTTGAAAAACTCATCTTTAATACCTCTTTCGTCATAATTTATTTGATATATTTTGTTTATTGACAGTCAATTTGACTATATCTCGATTCTCGAGTAAGATCAAATAAATTTATTAGTTTATTTTTGAAAAATTAAAATTTAATTAATACTCAGAAAATATCCTAAAAGTTCTATAAATTGTAGTTCTCCTCGTATTAAAAGGGTAAAAAAGAAAAGGCCAATTTAAAAATGTCTTTCATGCATCATAGTTCATTTAGTTCGGATCTCAAAAAAGGTTAAAACTGTAAAATTAACATTATATATAAATGTTGTTTAATTTTTAGTACCTTTTGAAAGTTCCATAGCCATGGCTGCCCATGACCAAGAGAGAGGCGTGATGCCTTTCAACAGCATCACAAATAACATTCCTAGCATCACCTTCAAGTATTTCACATGCAACATTATTAGCAACCCCTTTACTTTTGCTTAACTCTTTAGCCTTGTCGATAATTTTTTGGGCTGTCTTTTTTATGTCTGTTTCTACCATCGTGTACATGTCTGTTGTTCCTGCAACATTAACATTCACAAAAACACGTCAGTTTGTGAAAGAAAGCAACTCAAGTCTTTATCACTCAATCACGGAAAAAATTCAATGTATTAAGCTCCCGCTCGCTTACACTATGTGTCACGTCTAAGGAAGGATCAGATCATAATATTGGATCTATTGTACGTAGTTTTAAGTTACATATTAAGCTCTCACTCGCTTACACTATGTGTCACGTCTAAGGAAGGATCATACCATAATATTGAATCTATTGTATGTAGTTTTAAGTTACATATTAAGCTCTCGCTCGCTCACACTATGTGTCATAAGGAAGGGTCAGACCATAATATTGGATCTATTGTATTTAGTTTTAAGTTACGTTTCTACAAGAAAGGTCATTTCCACATGAGTTTGAACCCGTGACCAAGGCATCGTTTTCCAGCTTTTCGTTGGTTCACTTAATCCAGTATTTCGATATGGAATACAGATATTATATATATATATACTAAAATATATTATAGAAAACTTTAAATTTCTGAACCTACATTTTCAAAAATACAATGTGCTCAAACTATAAGATATTTGATCAAACTTCCAAAATCTGCTTGTACCGAAAAGTACTTTTGTCAAAGTATTTTTCCAAAAGATACTATTAAATAATGGCAGCTTGTGTTTAGCTAATCAACTTAAAATGTATTTTTCCTAATATTAGAGCAGCAATTTATGCTTGACCAAGATTTTAAAAGAGCTTTTGGGGAAAATATATTTTTTCAACTTCTGAAAAATAGTTTCTTTTACCACTCAAAAGCAAATATTTGTCCTAAAAGCTTGGTCAAATATCTTAATTCACTAAAATAAGAAAAAAAATTCCAAAAAGTAAGTTTTATTTTATTGAAAAATACACATTTAAGCTTTACAGAACCTGACCAAACAGTTAGTACGTCTCGAAAATTGAACTCATCAAGTTAAATTTTAGATCTACCTCTGCTCCTCTCAATAATGGAGGAAAGCCGAAAAAAATAGTATACAAATAATTGTAATACCTGGTCCAACAACTCCTATGACAGAAGTTGGATTAGGTTTTGCATGAACAATGATGAGTTTAAAACTGGAAGCCGAGGGAGAAGGAAAGAAATGATCGAGAGTCCATTCAAGGGCATAGAAGCTATGATCACTGTCATCAAGGGCAAAGATCATCACTTGTTTCTCTGCCATTGCTATACACAAAAAAAGAAGAAGATGAAATTGTTAGTCTTTTAATTTGGTTGAATTAATAATAATGTTATTGACGGATTAGTTATATATATTGTTTTTCTTTTTACAACTCTGATCCGTTAGAAATGGATCTAATCAGTAAGTTTTTGGACATTAATTAACTGGTCAAGAACGGAGTAAAAGGGTGCTTACCAGAGGAGCACGCGTCAAAAATCTATGAGCCGGAAATTTATTAAAAAATTACATTATATATTGTAAGATAAATATTTTTTATGTATATATAGCAGACGTTAGATCCCTTTAATTTCTATGCGTGTTTACTTCTTTTTATATGTTGAATCTACTTTGCGAAAATCTTACTCTGCCACTAACAGTATTACTGAAGGAAATGGAGATTGAGGATCTCCACTTTGAGAGGATTGGATACAAATATTGTATAGATTTAAGTAATATATACAGAAGCAAAATGAGGATTTCAACCGATTCTAAATTTTAGAACGACGACTTCAAGTATTAATGACTGGGTGCTAAATTTAATATTTGTACATATTTAATGAATTCTAAATACTAAATCCACGGTTTGAGCAAAAACTATCAGGTTTTGTGATGACCCGATAGGTTATTTATAGATTTAATCCTCAGTTCTGTATTTCGAAACACCGAATAGCTCCATTTAGCCTTTCTCGATTTGTGTGCGCAGTCCGTGTCTTTCTCAGGAAGATTTTTATGTGAAAAATTGACGCAAATGTGAAATCGTGTCTTAAAACTCATTTGAGTTGACTTCGATCAATGTTTTGAGCAAACGGACCAGTATCAGTGTTTTGACGGTCCCGGTGGATCCGTATCGTGATATGGGACTTGAGTGTTTGCACAGAATCGAATTCGACAGTCCCTAGCTCGAATTATCGCAATTTATTGAAAACTAGAAGCTTAAAGGTTTAAAGAATAATAAGTTTGACTGAAGTTTGACTTTGTTGCTATCGGGTCCGGATTTTGGTTCCAGATCTTGGTATAGGTTCATTACTATATTTATGAATTGTCTGAAAAATTTGATGCAGGAGTTGATTTGACGTAATTCGGACGTCCGGTGGAAATATTGAAAGTTCTTAAGTTTCATTGAAAATTTCATTCGCTTTGGTGTCTGAATCGTAGTTCCATATGTTATTTTGGAGTCTTGATCGCGCGAGCGAGTTCGCATGATATTTTTGGACTTGTGTGCATGTTTGGTTTGGAGCCCCGAGACTCGGCGAGTTTCGGATAGGCTTCGGAGTAGTTTTGGACTTAGAATCATAGCTAGTGCAAGTTTCATCTGGTGCTGGACTGCAGACTGTGATGACCCAAAAAGTCATCTCTCATTTTATAAGTCAAAATTGTGTTCCGAGACCTTAGAAACCTCCTTTTATCTTACCTCGTTTTGCGTGCGCAGTCCAGGTGTATATCCGGGAAGCTTCTATGTGAAAAACTGAGAAAATTGCTAAATTGGCCTTTAATATTGAATTTAAGTTAACTTCGGTCAATATTTTGGGTAAACGGACCCAGACCCGTGATTCGACGGTCTCGGAGGGTCCGTAGGAAAATATGGGACTTGGGCGTATGCCCGGAATTTAATTCCGAGGTCCCAAGCCCGAGAAATGAATTTTTGAAAGAAATTGTTTTATTGAAAATATAAGAGTTTTTGGAAATTTGGTTATATTTGAAATTTATGGTATCGGGCCTGTATTTTGGTTCCGGAGCCCGGTACAGGTTCAATATGATATTTGAGTTGTGTCTGTAAAATTTGGTAAGAAACGGAGGTCATTTGACATGATTTGGACCCGTAGTTGTGAAATTTGATACTTTGGAAGTTTTGGAATTTTTCTTTGATTTTAATGTTAAATTCGTTGTTTAAGATGTTAATTTGGCGATATCGCACGAGTAGGTTCGTAGGATATTTTTGAGGTTGTGTGCATGTTTGGTTTGGAGCCCTGAGGGCTCGGGTAAGTTTCGAATAGGTGTCAGAGTGGTTTGGACTTAGAAAAATCTGATGTTTTTGTTGTTTGCTGGTGTCTAGGTTTTTACCCTATGCGAACGCGTGGAAACCCACGCGAACGCAATGAACAACGGGGAGGGGCATGGGATTTACTCTATGTGAACGCATAGACTGGCTCGCGAACGCACAGCTGGGCAAGGGCAACCCTGTGCGAACGCTGCTTGTCCAGTCCGAACGCATAGCTTAGGAGGGGAGCTGGGGGCTGGGTAGTTCTAAAACTGTGTGAACGTGCCCCTTTTGACGCGAACGCGAAGGGCAGGGGAGGGGAAGCCTATGCGAAGCACAGGCTTGGTCGCGAACGCATAGCACATTTTCCCAGTCTTTTAAAAACAGTAGCAAAAACAGGAATAGACCCCATTTTCATATTTTCTTCCATAGAATCCGACCTTGGGCGATTTTTGAAGAGGGATTTCATCAGCAAATCATAGGTTCGTGTTTCTAATCTCATTTTTTTCATTTTCCATTAACACCCATTAGATTTCTAGGCTTAAATCTTGTTCTTCAAGGGTAGAAATTAGGAATTTTACAAATTTGGAAATTTAGACCTCGATTTGGGGTCAGATTCCGAAACAAATTACATATTCGGGCTCGTGGGTGAATGGGTGATCGGGTTTTGATCTGAACCTCGTGTTTTGACCAAGCAGGCTCGATTTTTGACTTTTGGGGAAGAATGATGAAACCTATAATTAAGCGTTGGGATGGAATTGTTTGCCATTTATTGATGATATTGAGTTGAACATGTCTAGATACAAGTGAATTGGAGTCAAATTCAAAAGGGAAAGCGGTAATCGAGGCTTGAGTTTGGTCGTGGAATCTGAGGTAAGTGTTTGTCTTAACCTTAGCTTGAGGGAATAGGTGTTGTGTCCTATTTGCTATGTGTAAGTATCATGTTCAACGTATATGTGAGGTGACGAGTACCTATACGTTGGTGTCAAGAATGCCCGTGAGTCGAATGTTGTGATTTATGTGATTTTTTCGCAAGTAATATTTGAGTTTCACTTTGTAGTTATCCATGTTGGTGGAAATTCCTTGATATTGAATAGTGCTGAGTATTAGTTTCAATTGAAGATTTTTATGTGAAGTTATGTATTAAGTGAGATTGGATATAGTTGTATTCCCTTGTCGGACTGGTATTAATTCCACTGTTGACTCCCTTGCCGGGACGTTATGATTTTATTTCTGTTTACCCCGTTATTTTTCCTTGCTGGATTACTGTCATTTGATGTGTTTGGGTGAGGAAGAGTATAAAAGCACGACGGGTGATGTCGTGCCGATATTGTGATTTTAAAAGTACGAAGGGTGATGTCGTGCCATTATATGAGAGATAATGCACGAAGGATAATGTCGTGCCATGATATTGTGAGGTAAAATCACGAAGGGTGATGCCGTGCTAAATATATTAATTCTGATGGTGAGGACTGAGAGTAAAAGCACGAAGGGTGATGTCGTGCACTTGTTTTCGTATTACTATTCTGTTGCTTAAATTGATATCTAAATTGTGCCTTACCTCGTTATTTCCATTATTTGATATTTCCTCCCCTCAGCATGTTCCCCTTTTCCTTTATGCTTAACTGCTTATTTCTCGTTGTATTATTTTTCTCTGCATACTATTAAACTGCACAGGTTGACTTTGGTTGTCATGTCCTAGCCTCGTCACTACTTTCTCGAGCTTAGACTCGGCACTTACTCAGTACATGGGGTCGGTTGTACTGATGCTACACTCTGCACTTTCGTGCAGATCCCGGTGTAGGACCCTACGGACCATAGATCGAAGTTGCTGCCTTCAGTCCGGTGGAGACCCTGAGAATCCTGCAGGCGTCCGCAGGCCTTGGCGTACCCTCCTAATTCTTTTGTATTCTGTTCTAGTTATTTCAGAAACAGATGTACTTATTTCATTCAGACATTTATATGTATTATTCATAGACAGTCCGTGAGTTTGTGACTCTAAAATTCTGGGATTGGTTTTGTGAAATTTCGTAAAGGCATTAAATTGAGTTTATATACCTTGCTTCATTTTGTTCTTTTATTTATGTTAAGTATTGTATTTCACATATTATTAGATAATAATAAAGGAATATGGTAAATTAAATATTCACCTTGGCTTGCCTAGCGGGTTCAATGTTAGGCACCATCACAGTCCTGACGGTGGAAAATTTGGGTCGTGACACAGACTTCGCAAATGCGAGGTCTGGCTCGCAAATGCAAGCCTCGCTTTTGCGAAGGACTTTTCAAATTTGCGAGCATGGGTTGGTCTTGGGGTTCTCGCATTTGCAAGATTTCTGTCGCATTTTCAATAGTATCATGTTCGCATTTGTGATGGCAGTAGGGGTGCGAAACCTTCGCATTTGCGGGGTTTGCAATTGCGAACCCTAGGTCGCAATTTCGATATCTGCGCTTGTTCAAAAGCTGAGAAAAATGGAATTTTAGCTCATTCTCTCAAATTCTCAATCCTAAACACCCTAGAGACAATTTTAACAAGAGCGTTTCTTACTCGATTCATTTGCATGTAACTCTAATCTACTTTCTTTCAATTTTTCATTACATTTCATAATATTTTAACATCAAATCTAGGATTTTTATGGTAGAAATTAGAGATTTGGGTAGAATTAGAAATTTTTGTAAAATTGGGATTTAGACCTCGAATTGAGGTCGGATTTCGAATTGAATTGCATAACCGGGATCGGGGGTGAATGGATGATCGAGTTTTGTCCGAACCTTGGGTTTTCACCAAGCGAGCCGGAGGTTGACTTTTGTTGACTTTTTCAATAATGATCTAAATTGCACCACTTCCATTCGTGGGTAGTTTCTAAGGTTTATTTTGAATCGTTTGGTTGATAATTTGCTAGGTTTTGTTTGGTTCGGGGGCTTGTTCGAAAGGAAAAGACGTAGTTGAACTTTGAATTGGCTGCGGAGCAAGGTAAGTGTCGTGGTTAACCTTGACTTGAGAAATTAGGACCGATTTGCCTATTTGCTACGTGTTTAATGTGTGGGCACAACGTATATGTGAGGTGACGAGTACTTATGTGTTGTTTTTGGGGTTAAAGCATGCGGGCAGAACTTGTTTCTTGTGATTTATTGCCTCTTTAATTATGAAATTCATTCTTAGATTAGATTATTACTTATTTGATCGTTCTTTCTGTATTTATGGATTAATTAGTAATGGTTGATTATGTTGGAAATTGAGGTTTGGTATCTTGAAATCATAATTGATGTAAAGTACATCCCTTGCATTATTTATCTCCCGAACTTGTATATTCATTACGACATGGTTAGGGAGATTGTTAAAGCATGAAGGGTGATGTCGTGCCATTTCATTTCCTTATTTACCGATTAATACATAGTGAGGAAGAGCATTAAAGCACGACGGGTGATGTCGTGCCAATCTATATCAGTTATTCACCATTACATGGTGAGAACGAGAGTAAAAGCACGAAGGGTGATGCCATGTCATTTCATTTCTCTTATGACATCATTTCATGGTAAGGATGAGAGTAAAAGCACAAAGGATGATGTCGTAACATTTTCATATAGTATGTTATTTGTCTTCTTTGATTGAAAAATTTATTTGACTGTCTGTGTTGTCTTTCCTGTTGTAGTTATCGTATCTTTTCCCTCTTTCGCATGTCCCCTCCCAACTGTACATATTGAATCTCTATTTTGTTGATGTTTGGTACATATATTTATGTTTGTACAGGTCTAATTATGTGTGTGTCATGTCATAGTCTTGTCACTACCTCGTCGAGGTTAGGCTCGATACTTACAGAGTATATTAGGTCGGTTATACTCATATTACACTATGCACTTCTTATGCAGATTTTGGTACTGGTCCCAACTGTACGTGAGGTGCACTAGCTCGGATCATCACATTCGGAGGCTTGAGGTAGATCTGTTGATGTCCGCAGACCTTGAAGTCCCTTTTCTTTTTCCTCTTTTACTGTTTATTTCATTTGAAACAGTTGTATTTATTTCAGATTCTATTTATAAAACTTCTAGTAGTTCGTGTACTCGTGACTCCGGATCTTTGGGAGTAGATATTATCACGTGACTTATGCTGGTGTTGTATTAGTTTGAGTACATATCCCTAGTTATTTATCATCACTTTATCTTAAACTGTTAAAATTTAATTAATTAATTATCTCACATCGATTTGCCTAGAAAGTGAATGTTAGGCGTCATCACGATTCCGAGGTTGAGATTTCAGGCCGTGACAGATTCAGCCGAACTCGTTGTTTGTCTTGTGCCTCCACCCCTAAATATATACAAATAGTATAAAAAGAATTTACGTTTTCAATGCAATATAGTCGGTCATAACATGTTATTTAATATTCTCATCTAGCTTGCTATGTATGGATAGTCACCTGTGTAAGTGCATATTAGTTACACTTCTATTGTATTTATACTCAAAGATAGTTTAGGTTTTTGCATGTATGTGCTTTACTATATATAACCTCTCGTTCATATTTATTTTACTAGATAGATAGCTAACATCTTCAATTTTTTTCTGTCCACGTTGTTAAATTTTTATTAATATGTTCACTCTTATTGCCTAAGTCTAAGTACTGAATGAGACTTTGATTAAGTTTTTTACAATAATAATTGTTGCATTTCCATCTCAGACGGTTGTTTTAAATCGCAGTAAAACTGCTTTGTCAAAACAGAAGTATTCTGCAAGGAATTAATGATAAGTTAGGCCACTAATAAACTAAACATGTAAGTAAATATCCAAAATTATGAAAATGCATTCCAACTTAGTGTAAGTTAAATATGTACCCTAGCATTAATCACTTAACACTTACATAGATATAATGGTGGATTTAAAAAATTTACGTTGCAATTTCTGGAGTGAAATTGTGAGTTTTGAAGTGCATGTTTTAACCGTCTTTATTATTCTCTTTCGTACATATATAGATAATTCAAATTTTAACAATATTTAACAATCTCGAGTGTATACGGTTAAAATCGGAGAGCCTAATTTTACGATCACTACAACGCTCAGAAGGCTCGAACGTTCGAGTTTTGGCATCGAGGGGCATATCGAAGGCCCTCGACCTCAAGGCAGTACAAATCGAAGAATCAACGTGGAAAGGCGGAAAATTCCCAAGAGGCAGCACGTGATTAAAGCTGACAAAATACACAAAACAGTACAAGCTCGTACTGTGGCATTAAATGGTTGTACCAGTCATCTCTCTTTGCATTAATTACACATGTACTATGTTGGTATTCCCCCTCATATATAAAGGGGACCCTTGTCACTTTGTAAGACACGTGATATTCAATACACAAGACTAAGAACATTCTCAGCCCTCTAACTCAACGTTCTTTACAATTGTCTCATTGATTTATTGTCTTTCATTTTATTGTTCACTAATTGTTCTACACTCATCACTCATTATTGATCATGAAAGGGCCATCTTAGAGGCCTTCGACACTGTCGAATCACTCTCGACTACCCGTTATTGAGCCCCTGAGCTCGACCTCGAGATACACTCAGACAAACTTCGAGACCCCGTCTCTTCACTGCTCGGTTTGCATAATCTTGTTATCTGTCACTTTTATTTCACTTCCTCACCTCTCACTTAGCATCTATTGCCTAAACAACTGGTATTAGAATAGATCGTGTATTTTTATAACCACAAAATCAAATATAATTGTAACTACCATTTTCAAGGTAAATAGTTTGGCGCCACCGTGGGGCTAAAAATAATTGTGATTGTTTTAGTGTTGGTTTCTAAAAACACAAGTTACTCTTTACACTTTTTCTTGTCCAAGAATCTTCAATATCAGGTCAGAATATGTCTAACTCAGTGGATGCACATGAAAACAACGGCCATGAGGATCATGGAGAGAACGGCGCAGCTGCTTCAAGTACCGGTGTGCCACCACAAAACCCTGAAGGGGCACCAGTGCAAATCTCTATCGATGAAGGCTCGCGCAACGCTCAACATGTCGATATAATCTCTCATACAGACGGAAGTGTACGCAAAGGAGATCAGCGTGAAGCACAGAGAGCCCCTTCCCAAAGGAAGAGAAAAGTCAGCCTTCACGACATTTTTGAGATGTTGCAAGCACAACAAGTGGCCATTGCTCAGCTGCAAATCCATCAAAAAACTCCAAGCACAGCTCCACCGGAAACGACTCCTCGAGGTGAACAGGCACCGGAGAGGTCGAGCAACCACGGGTCAGCAGCCGACCCCACTATTATAAAGATGCTCGAGGAGCTCACTAAGAGGATCAAATCAGGTGAAAAGAAGATAGAAGCCAATGACAAAAAGGTGGAGACTTATAACTCGATGGTCGATCAGATCCCGGGCACATCACCGATTCTTAAGGGCGTAGATTCAAAAAAGTTCGTGCAAAAGCCATTCCCATCAAGTGCGGCTCCGAAGCCCATCCCGAAGAAATTCAGAATGCTTGATCTCCCGAAATACAACGGGACCTCGGACCCCAATTAGCACATTACTTCCTACACTTGTGCTGTGAAAGTGAACGACCTGAGAGATGACGAAATTGAATCAGTTCCATTGAAGAAATTCAGAGAAACACTATCCAAAGGGGCCATGATGTGGTATCATAACCTGCCCCCGAACTCGATAGATTCATTTGCCATGATGGCGGGCTCCTTTGTAAAGGCACATGCTGGTGCCATCAAGGTTGCTATAAGGAAATATGATATCTTTAAAATCAAACAAAGAGAGAACGAGATGTTGAGGGAGTTCGTATCCCCCTTCCAACTGGAACAGATGGAATTACCACCGGTCTCCGACGATTGGGCGGTGCAAGCCTTCACTCAGGGCTTGAATGAGCGAAGCTCGATAGCTTCGAAGCAGTTGAAGCAAAACTTAATGGAGTACCCCGCCGTGGTGTGGGCGGATGTACACAACAGGTATCAATCGAAGATCAGGGTCGAGGACGACCAATAAAAAGCCCCCTCGGGCTCAGTATATCCTAGCGGAGTCTTAGCAAAGGAATCGAGGCTTCCAGAAAGAGAGCCAAGGCTGAACAAAGAAAGGTATCAACCATACATAATGAATCAGAGAAATATCCCAAGGCGTCACATACCTCGAAGTGATCAAAAGATGGACCGAGGTCAAAATCCTTGGGGACTCGTAAGCAAAGCAAGGTTCGACAGGCACGCAAGGCTCATAGAATCACCCCGGCTATCTGAGTACAATGTCAACATTTATGTTTCAGATATAGTATCGGTCATAGGTAAAATCAAAGACACCAGGTGGACAAGGCCCGTACTATCATATCCTTCTCAAAGGAACCCCAACCTGATATGCAAATTTCATGGTACGCACGGCCATAGGACCGAAGACTGCAGACAGCTCCGAGAAGAGGTGGCCCGACTGGTTAGCAAGGGGAACCTTCGAGAGTTCCTCGGTGACCGAGCCAAAAACCAATTCTGAGAAAGAGAGGCAAATAGGAAAAATGAAACAGAAGAACCAAAGCACATCATCCACATGATTATCGGAGGAGTCGACGTCCCCCAGGGACCCATTTTCAAACGAACAAAAGTATCCATCACCAGAGAAAAGCGAACTCAGAGCTACATGCCCGAAGATGCTCTTTTATTCAGCGAAGAGGACATCGAGACCTTGTTCAACTTCACAATGACACACTGGTAATTTCTTTTCTTTTGAATAAACTTCAAATTAAACGTGTGCTCGTGGATCCAGGTAGCTCAGCCAATATAATTCGGTCAAGGGTGGTAGAGAAACTCGGTTTGCTCGACCAGATCATACCTACCTCCCGTGTCCTCAACGAATTCAACATGGCGAGCGAAACAACGAAAGGGGAAATCACCCTCCCAGTCAGCGTGGCCGGTACAACTCAAAACACCAAGTTCCATGTCATCAAAGGCGACATGAGATACAAAGCATTGCTCGGAAGGCCATGGATTCACAGTATGAGGGAGGTACCGTCAACCCTTCATCAAATGATGAAGTTCCCCACAAAGGATGGAATAAAAAGGTATATGGTGAACAACACGTGGCAAAAGAAATGTTTGCAGTGCACGATGTGGCGTCGACATCGGCACCTTCTGCATCGAAGGAGCCAAAAAACAAGCAAGTAACCGAGTAAACAACCACAAACTGCATCCTCGATGAATAATTAAAGGACCGTGTCGCGTCCTTGGAACGAGTAACTAAAGCATATCGAGGCTTGAACGCCACCACAGTTAAGGTACAACCCTCTTCCTCTTTCCTTCACGTTTTACACTAACCTATGTGCAGATTTTCGAATGAAAAGAATCGGAGAACCCTCCAGCTCGAAGGCCTTAGGATTTAAAGCATGTGTTGCGCTCTTTTTCCCTCACGTCATATTTTATCCCAAATGGGTTTTACCAAGGAGGTTTTTAACGAGGCAACATCCATATGTTACCTGAGGAGAACTCACCAAGTATTCAAGGCTTCTCTCCGGTCAACCTCAAATACTGGGGGCATCCCCCGGGAGATCACTAAAATATGCCAAAGAGGGTCTCGACGGGAGAATGATGTACTGGACCAAACGGTCGAGTGAACCCTGTCCACATACAACAATCGAACCCTAGATGGTAAAAACATGTATACTTGTACCAAGTAATCGGAGAAGAATATTTTATCATCAAAACACTTCGTCGTCAGAAAACTTTGCTATTTTTTACAAGAAGCGGACCCAGGACACGAAATTCATCGACCAGCCGGGAACTGTGCTCAACAGTCATCCCATCGAGTCACCAAAAACTCGAAGCCATAAGACCTCAGGGCCGGCAACTTCAAGCACATAAGCCCTCCATGAGGCAATGCCAACCCCAACTTGGGGACTGCCCTCGACTGTCGGCTCATCAAGTTGTCTAACTCATAAGCCCTCCACGAGACAACATCAATGACATAATCCCTCCATGAGGCAATATCAACTCTGGCTCAGGCACTGTCCTCGGCAGTCGACTCATAGCCATAAGACCTCAGGAATGGCAACTTAAAACTTATAAGACCTCCATGAGGCAACATCAAAACTATAAGACCTCAAGCAACGCATGTACTGACTCATAAGACCTTAAAACGGCATAATCCTGATATCAAAGTCAAGGCTATGTATCGAACTTGTAAGACCCCTAAAAAGGCATACATTCGATATAAACGCTGAGGCTATCTCACTCGGGGACTAAAAGGCTACGGCCAAATACAAATGACCACCGTCATAAGGCCTCAAAAAAACTAAAGCGACTCGGAGACGTCCGACTATCACCATAAAATCAAAGGCCTCCAATTACTTCGAAATAACTTCGAAAAGAACCGGTTAAAGGTCGTACCGACCTAAAGCGTAAGAGCCCAAGTCGCCAGCTACATTAAAGGTCGTACTGACCTAAAGCGTAAGAGATCAAGTTGCCAGCTACATTAAAGGTCGTACCGACCTAATGCGTAAGAGACCAAATCGCCAGCTACATTAAAGGTCATACCAACCTAAAGCGTAAGAGCCCGAGTCACCAGCTACAGGTGGTACCGATCCAAAATGCCTCAGGGCCGATTTAAAAACCTAAGGGCCGATGAGATCGAGTCAAATTCGATTCGAAGATTGAGCCCAAAACGGTTAACTAAAGCGCCTAAGGGCCAAATGCGTAAGAGCCTAAGTCTCCAGCCACACTAAATGTCGTACCAACTCAAACGTGTAAGAGCCCACGGGCCAGCCTAAAAAGCCCCAGGGCCTATATATAACCCCAAGGGTTTTATCTCGAGGTCCAATGCATCGGGCTATTTATCGACAAACAAATCAGAATAAACAAAGAGTCTTTCATATATGTATGTGTATTACAAATATGCATTTACAACGCTCTCACTGGAGTTTTTACAAAGAACAAACAAGGAAAACCTAATCTACTCTAGGGACCAGCTCCCGCAGAAGCTTCCAAGTACCAGCATTGGAACCAGAAGAAAGGAAAAACTTGGCGTCGATCTCATCCGCCTTGGCCTGCTTTATCTCTTCCGAGAGGTCAAAGCCCCTAGCATGAATCTCTTCAAGTGTCTCCCTCTAAGACCTTCATGGGTCATACTCATTGCCCCTCCTCTCTCTGTCAAAAGCTTCCCTCAGCTCAGCCCGAGCATCGGCAGTATCTTTCAAATAAATGGCCACCTTCTTATTGGCCTTTCCCCGAACTTCTTAAGCTTCAGCCCGGGTGTCTACGACCTCGGCCTTCAGATTTAAAAGATCAATCTCGAGCTTGGCAATCATGCTCGTCTGAGTTGAGCTATCTTCTTGGGAATTAGGAAGTTGTATCTCGAGGGAAGCAGCCTTGGCCAAAGCATTCCTTTAGGCCGCAACATGTACGCCTATTTGCACCTTCAACGCATGGCATTCAGAATTAACTTGCCTGACTTCGCCCCAAAGGCGCTCCAACGCTTCTGTCTTTCCCTGCAGCTGAAGCACCAAAGCATTAGTTCCCAAAAGCAAGAAAGGAAGCACGTACTCCTTCGGGGTAAGGGTTACCTGACACTCGAGATTACCTTCATGGTTTCCGACTTTGATGTATCTCCGCCCGAAGATGTATCAACTCTTTTGTCTTCTCATTGAAAAGAAGCTTGAGAGATTTTTTCTCACCCGAAGCTTCCCGCAACCTGGTCTCACAGCGAAGCAGCTTGAACTTGAGTTTGTCAAAAACCTACAGAAGAGAAACTTCAGTTCAAAGATTGAAGATTCGTAGCGAAAAAGCTAGCAAGGACGATCAAAACTCACCTCGGAACAGAGTCGGTGAGCCTCCTCAAAAGTTGAACATACATCTACTGGCCTGGCCCCATCGGTCCCAGTTAAACCGCTATCAATAAGGGCATGCCCACTCGAAACCTCGCTTGGTTCTGGTGGCCCCTGGTCCCGAGCGTCCCTCAAAGGTACCTTCGAGGGCAGAAGCAGACGATGGTGGAGGACTCTTACTTTTTCTCTCTCGAGGAACCTCTTCTTCGAAATTAGAGGTCTCAGGCCTGGAAGAATCGGCAACCTTAGAAGGGCCCCCAGCTCGAGCTTTAGACAAAGAATCATCCCCCCGAGGAGAGCTGATGTCCACAGAATGACCGACGTATATAAAGCTCTCCTCAGCGACGACATCTCCTTTATGTCTCCGAGAAGGCCCCACCTCATCGGGAATGTCCTCATCTGTAGAGGATCTTTTTCTCTTATTTTCCTCCCTCGGGCCTTCCCTCTCCTCGAAAGGGCACGGTCTCATTTCGAAAAACCCATAAACACCTGCAGTGGCAGAGTTAGTACGCACGAAAGAAAACATTCATCAAAAGGTCAACCACCCAGCTCATACCGTGGTGCTTTGCTTCCCATCTTCCCTTCGACAGATCACGCCACTTGCGTTTGTCATATGTTGAGGAAGCTACCATCCTCCGAGTCCGGTCCGCAAGATCAGGGACCTCCCCTGGCACCCACGGGACCACTGAAAAAGAGAAAAAAAACACTCTTGTAAATCGATAAGAGCAAGAGACACTAAGGTAAAACATGGCACTTACGTTTGAAGTTCCATTTTTCGGGAAATGGAAGGAATTCCGTTGGAATGATATCAACGGTTCTCACTCGAACGAATAGACTCATCCACCCTCCATTTCATTCCTCATCATCGCTGACAATGAAAGGCATGGTGGACCGGCGTCGTAACGCAATCAGGCCTCGACAATGTTGAGGCCGATATAATCTAATAAGGTGGTTGAGGGTAAACTCGAGCTCAGCCTTTTCGGTAAAATACCTCATCATCAGCATTATCCGCCAAAAGGATAGATGAATCTGAACCAGGGTGACTCGGTACATTTTGTAAAATTCGAGCACAAGTCGGTCGAGGGGGCCTAATGTAAATGGGTATGTATACACGGTCAAGAATCCCTCTACGTAAGTCATGAAGTTCTCCTCTCGAGACGGTATCTGCAGCATCACATTTTCCCCCCAGCCGCAGTCTCTCCTCACGGGCTCGAGGTGGTTTTCTTCTATCGATCGGACGAACCTCGAAGCATGCTATTGATGGCCTGGGGCATCGAAGGGTTTCTCTAATGCAAAATCTTTCTTCGAAGCAAAGCAGTACGAGGTCAACTTACCATACACCGGCGGTGTACCACCGTCCAGGCTAGGAGCAGAGGAAGAATTTCCCTCTTCTTGGTGAACGGATTCGGGCACGACATCTATAACTACTCAAACAAAGGTAAAAAGGAAGAGATGAAAACAGGTTTGGCAAGATGAGAAAAGGAAGAGAACGTTAAGAGGAAAGCTAGTTATGAAAAGTCGGAAGGCTTAGAATGAAGAGGAAGAAAGAATATATATAAAGAAAGCGGTGTCCATTCAACTACTTTGAAAGCCATTTAATTCTGGAAAAGTTGTCATAATGTTTGGGGAAGTGTACCGGTGGGGCCACCTCTGTCACTTCGCAGTCATGTCACATAAATGACACTGTCATACGACGCTCGAGGGATCGAACTCCCATGCCGGCCTAACCTCGAGAAGGTGTCCGATCTCGAGGGGCTCTGTTATTGAAAATACGAGTTCTGAAGGGCTAGAAGTCGAAGCTTGGAAGTCAAATTTCGCGCAAGCATTGCAAAACAAAGTTTGTAGATATGTAGCAATGAGGTATTTTATTTCAACAAATGCATTTACAAAGTTTCTTCTATAAAAGCTCCCCCGAAGGGTCCCATATACAGAAAGAGAAAAAAAGCAAAATAATAGGAGAATCTAATCTTTTCCTTCGCTTCCATCCGAGCCGCTTTCAGAGCCCTCGTCCGATGTAGTCAGCATTTCCTATTCTTCCTCCAGGGACTTGGCTTCTTCGATCTCGGCAGAGAGATCGACACCCTTAGCGCTCACTTCCTCGAGGTCTTAACTCCTGGCTTTAACGCGGGCATAGGCAACTGCCTGGGCCAGCTTTAGCTCGGCCTTCTCGGATATCTCCATGGCCCGATCATTCGTAGCAGTAACATCTCTCTTGTATGAGGAGACATATTCATTGGCCTCAAACTTGGCTGCATATAGTGCAGCAGCCTCCTCCTGAGCACCTTGAAGAAGGTCCTGAACCGAGAATAGCTTCCCCCGAAGCGCCTCCCTCTCCGAAGCCGCGACATCATTTAGCCGAGCCAGCTCTAGGATTTCGGTATCCTTGGCCGCAACCTCCTCTCGAAGCCGCTTCACCAGGGTGTCCTTCTGCCTAATCTGAAAAGCAGAAAATAAGTCAATCAACACCAAGCATTTCAACTAAAAATAAAGTGTGGGTACCGGCATACCTGCTCGGTGAAGTCGGCCCTCTCCCGAAGTGCTCTCTCCGAGCTTGCCCGGAGGTTGGTCAGTTCCTCCTCCTTTTGAGTGCATAAAGCCTCCAGCTCGACAGAATCCAACATGAGCTTCTCAAGCTCCTCTCCATGATGAGTCAAGTCATCTTGCATCTTGGAGAAGGCTTGGTCATACAGCTTCTTGACCTGCAGCACAGAGAAGGGAAATCAAAAAACAAGATTAGAAAATCAAAGAACATCAAATTAGTTCTCAAAAGTCACCTGCTTTTGGAGCCTCTCAGCTTCCTCGAGAGAAACTGGGGAATCAACATCAGTCTCCTCATCTACCCCCTCGAAATAGTCTCTAAATGCATCATCCTCTCCACGAGAGGTCTCTAGACCGGGAACACCCCTAACTTGAGCATCCCGTATCTTCCCTGGAGAAAATGACGGGCCCGAGTGAAATCCCCCTGGCGGCATCAGCCTCTATCAAAGTATCTTCCCGATCCTGAAAAGCTCCAGTAGCAAGCCCCCCGAGCTCCTCCACACGGACTGTGCCATGTCCGTTGAGCGTTTCGTGGACTGCGTCCAAACCCTCCTCGAGGGTCTCCTCTACGCACGGCGGGTCCGCATCAGCCGCCTCTAACTCAGCAGACGACCTCCCAAAAACTTTCGAAGCATCGGCGCTATGTTTTGCCCTTTGTACCAAAGGGCAGGCATCATCACTTTCTTCCTCGGCCCGTAGGGCTCTCAGCGGTCGTCGAGGACAAGACTGTGGCATAGGTTTCGGGCTTTCGAGCCTTTGTCCTTTTTGGTTTTGGAGACTCCGTCGAGGCCTCCTTCTTCCTTTTCTTATCCTTGGCAGCCTTCGGAGCCTCTTCCTCACCAGGTGGGGGCGGTCTCATCAAAACGCCTTCACCGAGGCTTGCACAAACGTGTTATATTAAAAATCATCACCATCAAAAGTTCTTAAAAAGAATGAGAAAACAATAGCAACAAGATCATATCGTGGTTCTTTGCATGCCACCTTGTCTTAGCCATCTCACACCATACGCGTTTGTTATATGGGAAGACGGAGTCCAAAATCCTGATCCACCCTGGAAGGCCCTGGAACACGCCGGGGAACCAGACTGTGGCTACACAGTCGAAAGAAAGAGTATTCAAAACAGGTAGAAAGAAAAAAGAGGTGGTAAAGCATAATTAACATGGGGATACTTACGCTTCATGTTCCATTCCTCCGGGAACGGCATTCTATCAGTGGGGATGACGTCCGAAGTTCTGACTCTGACGAATCGGCTTATCCATCCCCGATCTTTATCCTCGTCGATGCAAGCGAGGAACGCCTTGGCGGATCGGCGGTGCAGTTTAATTAGGCCCCCGTGGAATAGGCGAGGGATGTACAATCTGATCAGATGGTCGAGGGTAAAAGTCATTCCCTCGACCATGTTGGCAATATGTCGAAACATGTATACGATCCTCCAAAAAGAAGGATAGATATGACCGAGTGTCACTCGGTATTGATGGCAAAAATCAAGAATCACCGGGTCAATCGGTGGGGAAGAAGAATCGACGAGGCCTAAGGTGAAGGGGTATGTATGTACACTGAGAAAGCCAGCCTTGTGCGTGACTATGCTTTCGTCAGCCGTAGGGATCTCTACTCGGACCACCTCCCCCCAGCGGCAGTCAAGTTTTACCCTCTCTATGTCTGATACTACACTTATGTATCGGGACATGGGCTCGCATCGGCCCGGTGTGGAAGGGATTTTTCTATTGTGAAGTCAGAAATGGTGTCGAAAGGGCCAGGGATGTATTGCTCGATGGTAGGAGGAATTTTTGACTTGCCCTTGGACTGGCGTAATGAAGAAGCGGCTCCCTCTTTTTGTGCAACCGTTTTGGAAATTTTGGCCATGATAACAATCGAGTTTTGAAGTGAGAAGACGAAAAGACGTACACAGGCATAAGGTAAGAATGGAAAACACTTAGTTAAAATTTGAAGGATTGGAGAAGACGAAGAAGATGCAAAACTATGAAAAGGCAAGAGATTGTGGTATTTATAGAGGCCCTTGGGGAATGCTTGAAGCGGAAGGGTCGAACTTGTGACGGTTCATGGGCTTCTCGAGGATTGTGTTGACAGCGACCTCTGCGCAGCTTTTTATGTCGCATCATTTAATGCTCTGAAGGGACTAACATCATGATAGGAGCGTCGAAAAGGAAAAATTCAAGACCGTTTCTTATCTCTTCATTCTAAGAAACGTGGGGACTATCTGTATACGGCTAAAATCGGAGAGCACGATTTTACGGTCACTACGACGCTCAGAAGGCTCGAAGGTTCGAGTTTTGGCATCGAGGGGGCATATCGAAGGCCCTCGACCTCAAGGCAGTACAAATCGAAGAATCGACGTGGAAAGGCGGAAAATTCCCAAGAGGCACGTGATTAAAGCTGACAAATACACAAAATAGTACAAGCATGTATCGTGGCATTAAATGGTTGTACCAACCATCTCTCTTGCATTAATTACACATGTACTATGTTGAGATTCCCCCTCATATATAAAGGGAACCCTTGTCACTTTGTAAGACACATGATATTCAATACACAAGACTAAGAACATTCTCAGCCCTCTAACTCAAACGTTCTTTACAATTGTCTCATTGATTTATTGTCTTTCATTTTATTGTTCACTAATTGTTCTACACTCATCGCTCATTATTGATAGTGAAAGGACCATCCTAGAGGCCTTCGACACTGTCGAATCACTCTCGACTGCCCGTTATTGAGCCCCTGAGCTCGACCTCGAGATACACTCAGGCCGACTTCGAGACCCCGTCTCTTCGCTGCTCGGTTTACATAATCTTGTTATCTGTCGCTTTTATTTCGTTTCCTCACCTCTCACTTAGCATCTATTGCCTAAACAACTGGTATTAGAATAGATCGCATATTTTTAAAACCACAAAATTAAATATAATTGTAACTATCATTTTTATGGTAAACATCCAGATTTCACAAGTTCGACTCTAAGTTACATATTACACCTTGTGAGTCCATCTACTTCAATATAGGGGAACAAGATTGCCTTGACAGTGAATCTATGCACATGTGACTTGAACAAACTGTCCGATAAGCTCTAGACGGCAGCAATATCTGTATTCTTCATTTTATTTTCTTTTTGTCTAACTTTTTATTTTCCTTCTTTGGAAATCAAGGTAGCCAAGGACTAAGTTCATTTCTTGTTTTAATTGGTCAAGTGATTGGGAAAGTGATAGAAACAATATCATGCCAAGCACTACGTAAAGGCTCCACTACTTTGGCTTAAGTATTTCCTTTCTTTTTGATTTTTTCTTTTTGGATATTTGTTTTAGTAACTAATTGGTAGGCTTTTGTGCACTCTGCATGAGCAGCTAGCAGTCCGATGCATAAAGTATCTTGTATTCATGCAGGTTCGGATAAAGAGTCGCACTTCAAAAGATGTGATGTAGACAGTCTACCCTAATGCAAACATTACTGGCTACTTTCAGGGTTCAAACCCATGACTTATAGGTCACACAAAAATAATTTTTCGTGCACCCTGCATGAATTAAAAATCTATATAAAACTAAACCATTATTTTCTCTTTTTGCTTTTCATTAGGCTAAATGTCCATTTCTTTGGTGCATTCTTTTGCTTTTTTTCTTTTTCTTTTCCTACTTGGTTGAGAAATGCTCATGTGGTCAGCAACATTGACTATTTTACGTTTTTTTTTTTTGGGGGGGTTAAATATTTTACGTGCTAACTGCTAAGCATTCCAAATTAATCCAAAAAACAGAGATAGAACCAGCAATATTTATGCTTTAGCAGCCCCTCTCAAAATTATATAAATACCATTATTTTAGTAGATATTTTCTTTCCAGACATTTAAAATTATTTTCATGTCAGCACATAATGCTCCATATCACCCACATTTTGAGTAATCATTGTCGTCGACAAGACATATAAACTATATGGGTGAGCGTCTCCACAATTTGAATGAGATATGAAAATTTCAGTTTAAATTTTTAATTTTTGAATTGAAGAATTACAATTCAAATAAGTTTGGGTTGAAATGAATTGGATTTTTCCAAATTGACTTCAGATTAATCAATTTCGATATTTCTATTTCGATTTTAAACCTATAACCCGAGTTTCTTCTTCTTACAAAAAATAGTAATAATAATAATAATAGTAATAATAAGAATAATAGTAGTAATAATAAGAATAATAATAATACAACAACGACAAGAACAACATACCTAGTATTATCCAACACTGTGGGGTCTGGAGAGGGCAGGGGCGGACCTACGTAGGGAGATGAGGGGTCATCGGAATCCGTTAACCTCGGAAAAAATACAGTATATATATTTTATATCTATATGTATATACAGTAAGGATCTCTTAAATATTTTACGTGTGCCCCTAAACACAAAAGTTGGGCAGAAGACTTGGTTTAAGAAAGCAGTCAAAGTGCCTTCACTTCTATAATGTCCCAAGTTTGAATCCTATCTCCTACAACTTTTATAATTCTATTGTACTTTTATTTTTTTTGAATTCAATGATTGTTTAATTACTTAGTAGTCAACCAGTTATATTTTTATAACCTTTTCTGAATTCAATTATAATTTGATGCTTCTACCTAATAATAAAATTAAAACTTAATTAACTTTTTTTTCAAATCCCCGACACATTCAAAAGTCCGAATATTCATTAGCCTCCCCCTTCACAAATAGAGTAGTAAACTCTTCTGCCTCCCTTCAATTTAGTTAATTCTTTTTCAGTTCTATGCATCTCTTTTAAATCTGATAGTCCTATTAGGTGACGATAGCGATGACTGAATTTGAGTCTCTTCTTCTTTGATTTTGTTTGAGTTAGTTTTTTTCTTTTGAAAAATTACGCTAGAAAGATATTATAAATATTTACGTTTTTTATTTATATAAATTATATTCAGATTAGCAGTTGACTCTTGCATCATTTGGAGGAGAAAGCATTAAATTATATTTCAGGTATGTAATATACTACTTAGTTAAGGAGAAAAGGTTTTTGTTGATTCAATATTAATTTAGTCATATTGCTTACATATGAATGGTCAATTGGAGTTGTCGATTATTGAAAACAGTCTACCTAAAAAGCGAAAATAGAAGAAAGGTCATTCTTTGATTGAGAAGGAAGGATCCTTTTGTGATTAAGAAGAAAGATCCTTAGGTGCTTGAAGAAAATATATTTTGCTTAGAATCGTTACTTTTTAGGAAGTTCTTGTTCTTATGAATTTAGATAACGTATTCGTGGCGAAGTTTAATTCTTTTCAATCAAGTTCTATTTTTAAGAGACAATGCCTCTCATTTTGTAGATGAGTTTGATGTGAAATAATCCCGACCCTCATATGAGTGGACGATGTACTTATGTTATATTAGTACCAAATTAATGATATTCAATAATATTGAAGTTTGTATCTTAATGATAGTTATCATAATCATTAAGTTTTTATAGACTTGGACATTGAACTTTATCGCTAGCTAGTACTTGGTATACTAAAGATAGTGCCCCCGCTATGCTCAAATCCAGGGTCCGCTTCTGGGAGAGGGTAGTGTTTACGTAGACCTTACCCCTACCTTGTGAGGATAGAGAGGTTGTTTCCAACAGACCATCGGCTCAGGAAAACATAAGCACCACATTAATGAAAATAACACAAAAATAGACAACACCAAAAAGCCATATAAAAGCAGAATAAAAACAACAAAATGATAATAATAATAATAATAAGAAGAATAATAATAACAATAATAATAATAACAATAATAATAATAACAATAATAATAATAATAATAATAATAATAATAATAATAACAATAATAATAACAATAATAATAATAATAACAATAACAATAACAATAACAATAACAATAACAATAAGAATAACAATAAGAATAACATAATAACAATAATAATAATAATAATAATAATAATAACAACAACAATAATAATAATAATAATAATAACAATAATAATAATAATAACAATAACAACAATAATAATAATAATAATAATAATAAAAATAAAAATAATAATAACAATAACAACAATAATAATAATAATAATAATAATAATAATAACAATAATAATAATAATAACAATAACAACAATAACAATAATAATAAT
>ML357297.1:0-23430 GCA_005239505.1 Nicotiana paniculata | reverse complement strand
TAGGTGAATTGGAGATGGAAGCCGAGCTAAATGGACGCATAAACGTCAAAAATACGCTCAAGAGTCGAAAAGAAGTGACCCGGGCTATAGCCGGGCGTTTGAGCTGTAAAGCCTGGTCATACCAGGCTATAGCCGGCATTTTGGCTATAAATCCTGGTAGGACCAGGCGTTTGGGGGGCGTTAGAGCCCTAACGCCAGGCCTGGCCAGGCTTTATCCCGGCGTTTGGGCCATAAAGCCTGGTCCCTGGTCCGATCAAATCTGATTTTTAAAGGTTTTAAGTGTTTCCCGGTTTGAATAGAAGTCTCCTACACGTTTAGGGTTTGTCCCAAACATATAAATAGACCCAAAAACACAACTTTAAGGGAGGATGCCATTTTTGGAGAGAAGATACACACGGGATCATTAGGAAGCGAAGGATTTCTCAGTTTTCTTCATCTTATTCTAGTATTTTCAATTTATGCAACACTTATGCAATTGTTTGATTCTAGCATGAGTGGATAAACACCCATTGCTCTGGGATTTTGGTTTAGCCATGAATATTTTTATTCGACATTAATTTAACCTTGATTATAGTTCACTCAATATATGGTTGTTTCTTCAATTTTGCATTTAATTGCTTAATTGCCTGGCCAGCAGTTAGGTTCTATATACTATCTATGTTATGCTTGGGAAAGACGTATATAAATTAGAGAATAATTTAAGGGAGTGCGATCTTAATCCTTCAGGGGAGCAGATTTGTGGTTAGGATATGAATATACCTAGTCACCGTGCTTAATTAAACGTCGTAATCTTATTGTGTTCTAATAGATTAATTTCATAGGAATATAGACGTTAATCTATTGAGAATAGGCGAGTAGTGCTTTAGGAGAAGTCTATGAGAGCAATTATCGATTAATTAGCAACCATGAGTGAATTATATGAAAGGGAGAGTTAATTAGAATGCAATACGAGTGGTGAATTGATCACAACCCTGGAATATTTGTCTCTACAGAATACACAACAATATTCCTGTCACTTGATAATTAGTTATTTCATATAATCGTAGTATAAATTAGTTACATTCCTGGATTTTTATTTTGGCTTGGTTAAGTAACAATTAGAGTGATTCAGCAAGTAATTTACGTAAGTCCATGTGGGTTCGACATTCGATTGAATATTATATTACTTGCTACGACCACGTATACTTGCGTGTGTGTTTGAGAGTCAGTGAATTCTTTCTATCTTGAGTTCCTGATTGTTCTTAATTGTTATGGTGTGTGGAACTACTCTCTAGTATTGTGTGAAGGCACTTGATTCATTAAGGAAAGGTAATGTCATTGACCTCTATGTTAGATTAAGGGAGCGAGTTGTGAATAAAGTGTGGTACTTGTGAGTACAATCTTAAGGCAAGGATGTTACACTATTGTTCTATTTTTAATATTCTTGGTGTGATGAGTTAGGAGAGTTATTTAAAAAGGTCGTGTCTATATAAAGTGTGGTTTGATTACTTGAGGATGAGCAATGGTTTAAGTATGGGGTGTTGATGGTAGGATATAATTACATATTTTAGTCGCTTATTGCGCTCTAATTTACTGTACTTTAATTGAGTTTGAGCTTTAACTGTTAGTGTTTTGCACTTATTATGTGTTTTATGCCTGGTAGAAGTAATTCCGAGTGATGTAGATGTTATGGAGCTAATTCGAGCTATTTGGAGCTTTGAAGTTTGAGTAAAAGCCCAAGGGATTAAGTCAGGATCGTGTTCGTGGGTCGAGGACCACATCTGGATATCAAAAAGTCAAGAAAAATCCGTACTCTGAGAAAAACACACAGCCGAGGCGCGTGGAGCGGCACGACTATACAAAAGTGGATTGTCCCAAAAGTGCAAGTAATCAGAAGATCTCCAATGCTTCCCCGCGTGGCACGTCTCCCTATGCATCCCGCCTGTACAGTTTTTACAGTGCAAGTCCTATTTCGACTAGGAGAAAGTGGTTTCATCTGGGCCCGACCATGTAAAATACATGAAAAAACGTTATTTTATGGACTTTTGACACATCTAAGACCGAAGGAGGCTAAAGAGGGGTTGGAGAAGCAAAAGCACAAGGAATTCATCATTCAATCCTAACTCAAGATACGAGTTTGGATCGTTTTATGTTTTTCTTTACTTTAAACATATTTGTGATGAATTGCTCCATACCCATGAATTAGTTCCCTATAGGGTTTGATGTATTTGGTGTATTGATATTTGTTTGTGGATATTAACTCTAATTTTATGTACTGAATTGTTTTGAATGATTTAATTATTGCATCTATATTCAATTTTTCATGTAATCGAGAGAGGCATAACTTGTGATATCTTTGCATTATTTTGTTGGTTGAATTCATTAATTCTTCTTAGTAATCGGAAGAGGCTAGTGTATTATTGATTAAACCTAGTTAGGAGGATAATCGAGAGAGGTTCTCCTAAAGACCAATCCACTACAAATTCTTGCATGTCTTCACCAAGCTTAAATTGGTTTATCTTGTGAGGTTGAGACTTAATAGAGAGAGGGGTTTCTAAAAAATGTTTGAACTAATAATTGATTGAATTCTAGAGACTCACTTGAACATTAGAAGTGAATCATCTAGAATTAGATCCGAAACAATTGTCTTGCCCCAATCCCATCAAAACCCTATTTTCTTCCATTGGTAACCTTCTTTGCTTGCTTCTTGTTCGATTGTCATTAGTCAATAACCATAGATCCTTAGTTAATTTTAGTTCTTAATCATATAAATCTCAATTGCTGATCATCTTGGATAGCAATCAAGCTAGAAACTATAAGAATGTTGTTTAAACCCAATCCTTGTAGATACGATATTTTAATAAACTATATTCGACTAGAGAGCATATTTAAGTGTGTGTTTTACGCTCCTCACCAACATTCCTGCTGTGAAGGAAGACTGCCATTGCCACGATTTGAACATCATCGCTCCTGACCTGGCGGAGCTGATAACCTTACCCAAGAAGGGTTTCATGTATTTTTATACGTATTCCTTCACTTTGGGGCCATTCTCTTTGAGCAGGGAACTTGACTCTGTTACTGTGGAGTTTGGCATCCATTTACAGGTATGCTTGGAACAAGTAAGTCCCTCTGTGTGGAGGACAGTTTCTTTTCTTCGACATCTATGCCAGGAGACGGCAGATGAGCTAACTTTGGCTCGATTATAACCATTATTCCCCCAAGATTTTATGCGGGGGGATGGTAAATTTCAGCAAACATGGCCACCATTCTTTGCTATCCAGCATGAATGATAACAACGACTATGGGTGGATGGAACGGTTCGTTGCAGTTTCCACCAGGGATATCATTCCGGACACGACTCCATCCTTTCTGGAATTATGGATGATAACGACGACTTTTATTGACCCTTCTTATTTCACTTATTTCAGAAACTCAGTGGACACCACCTAGGGTTGAAGGCTTGGACAAGTGGGTCCAATAAATTTTTGATGTCACTATGCTTGAGACCCGCACGTGCAAAGAACTAGCCCTAAAATACGGGTGGAAGGTCAAAAATCATGGTAAGTCGAACTCATCTTGTTTTTACCTTTCATATAAGGAAGTTGATTAATCTTTCTCTCCTATTGAATTCAGGTCTACCCCAGGGCTCTGTTGTCCTCAAGTGTCTCTGGGCCCTGCTTTTGGTGCAAGTGCTTCCTCTGGGAGTCCCGGCTGGAGAGCAAGCAACAAAAAAGGAGACGTTCCTCTGAGGACGGGGAAAAACATTAAAAGGCAAAGAATGCCTCACCCGAGTAGTCTTGAGATTTTGTGGTGATGAGCGCCGCGCCTGAGCTGCCATAGACACCGTTGTGATCGACTGTCACGACCCAAATCGGAGGGCCGCGATGGGCACCCGGTACCTTACTCGACCGAGTACCAACATAACATATCTTTCTTATCATGCTATCATGGGTAAATGGGCCAAAAGGTCCATCATGAGATAACCGAAATAAAACATAAGGAAATACTAGACATAGGACGACCTAACATGATATAGAAACTTATACATGTGACCTACGCGCCTATAAGGCTGCCATGATCATTTGTAAACTCAAAACATAGGCCGACAAGGCCATACAAGTATCCATATACCTGACATTTGTCTACAAGCCTCTAAGAGTACATAAGCAACATAAAGGTCGAGACAGGGCCCCGCCATACCAGTCAATGCATGTCCCAATCATACTGACCAAATAGGTAACTCCGGAGCAAGTGGAGTGGAGAAACACCTTCCGCTGAGCCGATAGCCTACTAGGAGGATTGTCAACCTGTCTATCGGGACCTGCGGGCATGAAACACAGCGTCCCCAAGCAAAAGGACATCAGTACGAATAAAGTACTAAGTATTTAAGGCAGAATAGCATAACTAAGAATATCAATGTAAAGAGATGTAGGAGATACAACCTATAGCATCTGAATGCCTCTGACATGAAATTCGTGATATATATATATATAATATTTTAAGAACATCCACCTCTGTAGGAATCATCATCATCATATCATACACGGCCTTGTAGAGGACTCGGTAAAAACATACCCGGCCATCATAAGGCTCGGTAGAATCGTATCCGGTCACGTGGAGATCGGTAAACCCAATCTGCGCAGTCTCGTGAAACTACAAATATCTCTCTACTCCTATGTCATATCAAGGAACGGTTTAATGTGTTGGAAACTAGACTCGTACATATTCAATTTAGTAGGTAAATAATCCCCTAATTTCAAGTATATTGGGAGAAAAGATCAGCTACATTTGACCAAATTTTCAGCACATTATGAATGTAACTTATGAAGACCTTTGCCAACTTTTGTTCCACAACTTGCTTGACTTCAAAACGTAGCACACGATTATCATACGACAAAAACAACTCATAGCATAACCTCTTTATCATGTTAAGAACCATAGTCTCACCCTAAAGTACATGTTATAACATTACAAACGTGTTGACTTTCGACGAAACTTATTTTCTTCAATTGGTTTAGCTTCTAAGATTTCCAACCCTCTTGGTACTCGTTATTCATGATCTTAAATATTTGTAACCTCCAAGGTAACATGATTAGATTACTTTATATGCTTCCAAATATAATCTTATTTCTGATCTTACATCAATTGACTTATGACGTACTCTCACGTACAAAAATATGGGGTGTAACATCATTCCCCCTTTTGGAACATTCGTTCTCGAATGTTGACTAATGCGCTTATCCGTCTCTTAAGAAATACCTCTTACAAATACTTTAATATTGTGTTTTCCATCTAGGGAGTTGTTCGGTGAATAAATCCAAAGGCTAGGGCATTCCCCCCTTTAGGCCTCTTTCTCACACCATGACTTGTGGTCGAAATTATTCCAATTTCGTAATTGTTTATATCTTATTTCTTGAAGCCTGTATAATTTTGACCTTGTATGTGCGCCTATGCAAATCTTCTCTCATTTTTCCTCCTGTTTTTACCCAATATCTAGATTTCACTTTGGGAACATATACAAGACTTTGACAAGCTATCCCTCTGGGCATCTATAGGTGTACTAAAGTTCTTCGCTTGGTACTTTGTCAAACTTATGACTATTGCTATATTTTGTTTCATGGCCTCAGTTATCTATGCTTATGGCTTTACCACAACTTGGTAGGTTATAGTGTACCATAACTCTTATTTCGGGTTATTACTATCGAGGCCTGCCACCCAACTCTAGGTTACTCTCTCACCGCTTATCCTGTATGTATAAATCTAAGCCATTTAATGCTTCCTTAATACTGTTCATCTTAATAATGACAACCTAATCTCATTTCATACTTTGTAACTTTCATCCATCTATTGTTGATTCACCTTAATGTTGATCTATAATCTACCACTGATAACTTGAAACCTCTTATGTGATATATTGTCACTAGGGCTCACGTCTCATCGGGGAATATCCGAAGTGATTTTCCTGATCCACTCAGGGACGATACTATACTCCAAGAACTATATTTCATAGCATCCTAATGTGATTCATCCTATGGGGGTATTCTAATCCCGTGCAGTTCATGAAATCCTTGTTCTCAAAATCATTACTCAATCAAAGGCCTAAACATCATCCTCTTATCATTTATCACAGTTACACCCTTACTTTACTACCAGGGTAGCATTCCATCTTTTCTAAATGCTCCTAGTTTTAAACTCATTTGAGTTCACTCATGCTATACTGAGCTTTTTATAACTTTATGGAAACCATCAACTCTCTTGTTGTGATGGGTTTAATCCCGAGGACTTACCTATTCTCGTCACCTTCTCACTCATATTTTCTTATCCTTACTCCTTCTAGCTAAAACCTTGTTGCTCTACCATACTTTATCTTACGAACTACGCATATCTATTTATACTACTCGCAACATTCCTTTTAACATGCTAGCACCATAGATTTCCTATCATGACTTCCCAGTTGTCTTTAAATGTAAGCAATTACTTTTCCTAGTCGTTCTGCCACTTGCTGCATACATACTTGGCTTATCTTAGTTCCCATGAATACTGGAGTTCTCTGTATCTCATATGATCTTAATTATCAACTCTTGAATTTTCTTTTCTTCTTCCCATTCATTAGTCACGATAGGTGCCACTTTCTTATGGAGTGCGTACAATATTATAGTGAGACTGTTGTTACAAGACCATTTCTTCTTTAGGTCACTATGCTTATGTTGAAGCATGCTTCCTAATTTTCTCAGCTAGTCTTTCGTTGCAGTGCTTAGGGAAGACCCTCTGACTTTTGTAAAGCCACGAGTTTATTTCATTGTATACCCCATGGTATTTCTGATGTTCTTACTTGCCTATAATTATCCTTAGTTACTTACCTCCATGCCCTTGTGCTCGTAAGTTGCTTCTGAACTGAAACTTTTAGTTGTCTCCCTAGTGGCACCCTCTTTATTTCTGCAACACTTATACGGTACCTTTAACTACCCAACCTACTATCTTAACATTACTCAAGGATCACGATGACATCATTTCTGCGAGACTGAATTCCATATGTTGGGTTTCACTACATTTATCTTGCATGATCTGCTGATTTGTCCGTATCCTCCTATCTAGACATAACTATGCTCTTCCTAAATCAACTACAGACTACCCATTGGTCTACTTGCATATCTGTATTTTATGTAGCGCCTCTTGGGTTGTGTCCTTTTTCTTAACTTGCCTCTCGTACGGGATCCTTTTGTATCAAGCGTTCATTTCCACTTATTTATCAATATCATCAAGTGCGGAACCCTTATTGTTTTTTTCCGACATCATGCTTACATAATGTTTTAGAGTCATATTATATCTGTAGGATCTGAATAAATGCAATCTCATTCATTTCACCTTTTTACCACATTCTTCCTTTACCATTCGATAGTTACCTCTTCATCTTTGGCATTTGTTTTTCACATCTTCACTAACTTATTACTCGCCTTGCGGTAACCCTTCTACACCAAGTATAATTGAATTTCTTATGCACAAGGGTGACACCTAGGGTAGCTGGCACATTTAGTCCCTTAAGCTTAACTCTGCTCATAGGTCTTGTTTTAGGGAGGCGTCTTTGTGAATGACCGTTAAAGGTTATTCTTCTATTGTTCATTCTATTACTGTCGAAACACGATCTCTGAAATGATGCCGACTATTACCTATTCCTTCGGTCCCTAATTCATGTTCAGTTTATCTTGTTCACTAGCCCATACTAATTTTTATTACTTTGAGGGTCTCACTCTTGCTTCTGGTAACCACGTTTGAGTCACCAACTCATTTCTCGAAATGAGGGTATGTCTTTATGGCTTATACTTTTATTGTCTCACGGCATGTCTCTTCTTGTCTTTTCCTTCACTTGACTATAGACTCCGTCATCCTATTACATTTTGATTTATCGTTATCACTCATTTATCACATCTTACTGATAATACTTCGTTTACTCTCTTCTTGTTTCCATGCTAACATTTATGTCTATCACTTTATTCTGAAAACTCCAACAAGACATTCTTTTGCTTTTAGCCCCCCTTGCTCCATCCACTAGATTTTAGGGTTGCCTAACATTCTCTCTCTACTAGATATGAATGCCACACTAAGGTAATATTTATTCTTTCCAGGATTCCAGTGCTTGTCTTTGAACATTCTAGTATTCATATCTAGCTGTATTATTCTAGAGTGCACATCTGGCTATCTCCTAATGAGAACTATTACCATGTCCTCCACTATACTTCAAAAATGTTAAATAATGATAACAATCCATCAACAATTTTGGGTTACTCTAACCCCAGCTGGATCCTGATGTCATATCTTTCTCTTGAATTATGTTAGTTAGCTCCCACATGGCATAATTGAGATGGGTATGGACAATTGTAGATATCTTTGTTACTGTTGAAAGTAACTCAAAACGCTTATATTTCTCTGCGTGAATTATAAATACTGATAATCGTTATTAACTAGGTACCTCGTACCCTTCTTCACCTTGCTCCTTTCACTTGTTAAAACTTGTATCTACCTTCTGATTCTCTCATTATTGTTTTTTACCATATGGGTGGATAGATATACATTCCTTACGGCTCCTAACTAAGAAGCTTAAATGTCTTAGTATACATATAATCTCCTGAAGACCTCACATTTACTCATCATAAGCATGATATAAAATCGAGTTCCTCTGTCTCAACTCTTCCACAGCCTCATTCAATCTCTTACCAACTGTCTATTTGGATGAGGTATCGTTGTATTATGAATAAAGTAGAATTTAGAAGTTTGAGTTCTTACAACTGAGCTCTACCACACAATCTAGAGTAAGGAGAAAAAGTGACAAACCTAAATGCCCTGTAGCCTCCTTCTTATAAGTGTGGTGCACAACACACCCATAAACAAGACTCTACTAGACATGGCTTGTAGACGTCCCTAGGACAGAACTGCTCTGATACCACTTCTGTCACGACCCAAATCGGAGGGCCGCGACGGGCACCCGATACCTTACTCGACCGAGTACCAATGTAACATATCTTTCTTATCGTACTGTCATGGGTAAATGCGCCAAAAGGTCCATCATGAGATAACCGAAATAAAACATAAGGAAATGCTAGACATAGGACGACCTAACATGATATAGAAACTTATACATCTGACCTACGCGCCTATAGGGCTGACATGATCATTTGTAAACTCAAAACATATGCCGACAAGGCCATACAAGTATCCATATACCTGACATTTGTCTACAAGCCTCTAAGAGTACATAAACAACATAAAGGTCGGGAGACGGTCCCGCCATACCAGTCAATGCATGTCCCAATCATACTGACCAAATAGGCAACTCCGGAGCAAGTGGAGTGCAGCAACACCTTCCGCTGAGCCGATAGTCTACTAGGAGGACTGTCAACCTGTCTATCGGGACCTGCGGGCATGAAACTCAGCGTCCCCAAGCAAAAGGGACATCAATACGAATATAGTACTGAGTATGTAAGGCATAATAGCATAACTAAAAACAGCAATGTAAAGAGATGTAGGAGATACAACCTGTAGCATCTGAGTGCCTCTGAGAGATAGTGACATAAAATTCATGATACGTGTATATATATATATATATATATAATCTTTTAAAAATATCCGCCTTTGTGGGCATCACCATCATCATATCATACCCGTCCTCGTAGAGGACTCGGTAAAAACATACCCGGCCAGCATAAGGCTCGGTAGAATCGTACCTGTCCACATGGAGCTCAGTAAACACAACTGATCAGTGCGGCTCGGCAAAGTAAAATAGTTACTATATATAATGCATGCTGGACTCGTGAAATCACACTCTAAACCTTTTGGAGTGACGTAAGGTAGTTGCACCTTCTATTAACATTATGGATACATACTGTGAATATGAGCTTCACTAGGACTCAAGTATCATACATACTTTCTTAGAATAACTTTGTAAGGAAAGAACAACATAGACCACCTTAATTGCTAGGAGTAGATTCATTATTAAATAGCGTATCGTTTACGTTCGTTTCACTTTAGATCATGACAAATGAATGAAGGAAGAGCCTTAACATACCTTAACCAAGTTGAGTCCTTAATACCTTGCAAGAAACTCTTCAAACAAGTCAACTCAATCTATCATATCATAAGGAGATTCAAAATCACTGTTGAGCAAGCGCTAAGTCTGTAACGTAAGCTAGTAGCTTGTTTACGTAAATTCAGGCAGCATCTCCCCTGTAACAAGGTCCTCCTCCAATACCATATACCAACAATACCAAGAACAAAACAATAACAAAATGTATTAATTATTTCCCAACCTTATCTCCACCACAATATTTCACAAAACAACCTGCACACCCTAATCACTTCATACATGAAACGACAACAAAAGTAGTGTGAAACAACCTTAACAAAATTAACGATGAACAACCAGCCCACCATTCCGTAATTTTTTTTTTTTTCACACACCTTTTATCATCCAAAACTCCATAAAACATCAGCACAAGAGGCCAACACGAAACAGCCCACAAACAGTCCACTACAAGTCAAATAACTCGAACTCACGACTTTCGATCACCGTCCCGTGAGTTCTAACTATTAGGAAACACATTTATTAACCTTACTTGATATTTGAACACTTAAATACAGATATTAGACGTTTCTTAACCATGAAGTACCTTCCAAAACTCTAACTACAAAGAAAAGATAGAGGCGGTATAATGACACTTACGTCGTAGGGATCGTTTTCATGTTATCGCTTCTCGATTTCATGCCCGGGATGATAATATTATTTGAAAACTAGAAGATAGCTTAAGGATATGTTTACGGGTGTTCTCAGGTCATTTTATACTGAAAAATGAAGATAAATCCGACCTAAGACTTATATATATCAATTTTGGAAAAGTCAAAGAGGTGCTAGCTTGGCACCCTAACATTGGCCCATCTTCCGACACTTATATCTTTTTATCCGGATGTCGTATGAACGAACGGTTAAGATAGTTGGAAACTAAATTCCATGACCTTCAATTTGGTATATAATATGTCCCAATAAGACCTCATATAACACACGAAATGTATTTCTCAAAAATCTTTAGTGACCCACCTACTTGTCACTTATGATGTCTGCACAGTCTCGTGAAATTAAAAATATCTCTCTACTCCTATGTCATATCAATAAAAGATTTAATGTGTCAGAAACTATACTCGTAGATCTTAAATTTAGTAGGTAGATCATCCCCTAATTCAAAGTATATTGGGAGAAAAGATCAGCTACATTTGACCAAATTTTCAGCACATTATGAATGTAACTTGTGAAGACCTTTGCCAACTTTTGTTCCACAACTTGCGTGACTTCAAAACGTAGCACACGACTATCATACGAAAAAATAACTCATATAATAACCTCATTATCATGTTAAGAACCATAGTATAACCTTAAAGTACATGTTATAATATTCCAAACTTGTTGACTTTCGACGAAACATATTTTCTTCAATTGGTTTAGCTTCTAAGATTTCCAACCCTCTTGGTACTCGTTATTCATGATCTTAAATATTCGTAACCTCCAAGGTAACATGATTAGATTAATTTATATGCTTCCAAATATATTCTTATTTCTGAGCTTACATCAATTGACTTATGACGTACTCTCACATACAAAAACATGGGGTGTAACATCGATGATGATGGAGAAGCCAGTGATTAGGAGGATTCTCTACATAGAAGGCCGTCAGCTCAACAGAATGCTCAATCTGTTGAGTTAGTAACACCAACCGAGGACGATGCTTTGGCACTTTGTGGGGAGAATGATATGGTGGAAAATGCTAAATCCCACTTCCGAGTACCAATCACCATGCCCGGTACAGTGAGGCTGAGTACCGGGTCTTTTGCATCTTCAATTGACGAGCAACCACAACCAGCACTGCATTTTCCGCAACCATTTCTCATCCTACAATTCCATCAGCTTTATCTCCTTTTTCACTAACTCTGCCTTTGCCACCAGCAACTATTACATCATCTCCACCGGCTTCAGTTGCTCGAGATAAGGATATCCTTCCTCCCCAGTCCCCAGTTCATGGAAATTTGGGGCATAATTATTTTGCCCCCTTTGAAGATCCCTAAAGGAGGAGGAGTATCACCATCTCGGTTTACACCAGATTCCATCTGTTATCCCGGCCGATGGTGCTTGTTAATTATCTGAAGCCTTTGGCTTAAAAAAAAGATAGGAACAAATACAAACTCTATCGGGAGAGTGTTTGTTGAACAATGCCATGCACAACGCAGCTGCAATATAGTCTTTGTATCCTCTATCTTTGTTATGGCAGGGTTTTGAGTCCGTATTTTTTTTTTTGCAGGCCAATTTCCTTGCTTTCGAGGGCCTTCAAAAGCTGATTCTTGATAAAGAGGAACTTACCTCCGAGCGGGATCAACTTTTGGCCAAGCGAGACCACACTGTTGCTCGCCTCCCAGAACTAGAAGCACGAGCTGCTAAGGACGTTGAGTTGGATGCTCGGTTGCAGCAAAGAGAGAAAAAAATAGTGACCCTTAGTCAGGAGGTCACCCCGTTAAGGGCATAATTTGAAGAAGCCAGGGCCAAATGGGTTGAAGTCCATAATGTCGTTCTTGCTGCATCCGATTGTGAGGCTGCCTCAATAGAAAGATTGAATAACTTGGAGGCAACCCTAAACTCCAAAATTTAAGAAGTTACTGATGTCGAGGCGAAGTATGCCTGGTTGTAAGAGAAGCATAAGAGGACCCTCGAGCATAATAGAGTTTTCAACTCCACTATTTGCAACCTTGATGTCAGCTTCTGGGCCACCAGATCCACGGGGGATAACCTTTCTGCCGAGGTTGACTGACTTAAAGAAGAACTCCAGCACCGAGCGGCTTCCCTCATTGTCGAAAAAACATATTCTATGCATAGAATGAGGAGAAAAACCATGGAAGAGGCCAAAGCGGGTGTCATTGACTTTGATGCCGAAATTGCGAAGGCTTGTGAGCTGCAGTCAACTGTCAAAAGGGTCTTTCGCCCCGGCCTGATGCTATCGACTCTTCTGGTTCCAGTTCTGAGTTCTTGGGAACTGAATAAGAAGCGGAAGGTGATAATGCTGAAGGCAAAAATGATGAAGGCCAAGATATTGAGTCGGCGTCAGATCCACCCACTTCTCCTGGGGGTGCAGATGCTTCTCTTTCTCCGGGTTCTGGAGATGCAGTAGCTTAGTTTTTGATTTATTTTCTTTTCCATACTTTTGTATTTGTTCTACTTGGCACGTTTGCTGTGAATATAAGTACTTTTTCGTTTATGTATTGTGCACGTTTTTCTCTTTGCGTACTTTTCGTTTAAGTATTTGCACAAGTTTTACTCTTTGCATCAAATTGTGCAAGACTTCAGGTGTATTTTTCCCTGAGAGCATTTGGATTCCGGGCATCATTTCTTCTGAAATCAATCCTTTAATGTGAGGATTTTTAGGGCCCTCTTATGTTTAGGGCGATCTTGAAGAGGAGTCTCCTGTTCATTACGACACTAGCATTTGAAGTACTTATTTAACTTTCAAATGATAAAATTAATTCATTGATAAGACAAGAAACAAGATAGAAATAAAAGAACTTTACTTTATTCCTTTCATTTTAAAAAGTACATAAGCATTCGTTGTGCTAAAAATAAATTGTCATTATTTGTGTCTAACTTGTACAACTTGTTTCTACGGGGCTGGCTGCATAGTCCCCAGTCCCGATGATACAACTTTGTTTCCGAGTTTCATATTCCGGTCGATGTGGCAGTCATTGTTTCTGTATCCTCATATCATTCCCCCTAGTGTTTGAATGTAAAAAATGCGAATTTGAACACTAGAAGTCTTGAGCCTTTTGAGATTCCACTAGTGGATGGTTATATAAGCTTTAGTTCGGTAACAAGCTTCACTTCCCCTTAGGAACTTTGTTATCAAGCCAAAGACTATCTAACAACCCCCAGTGGCTTGCACTGGCGAACGGTGAGGTAATCCTTGTCTGATAGAAAATTTTACTTCCCGGTAGGAACTCTTTCTACTGAGCCAAAGATTATCTAACCGCTCCGAATTGATCAATTGTTTGCGTGCCTTGTCATTTTAAGGTATTAGTTTTGCAAAGGAAGCTTCCGTTGTAGTATGATTTCCATTGCTTCCTCGTTAAAACCCTTTCCAGAAAAACCCAATTGGGACAAAAACTGGACAAAGGGAAAAAGAGTGCAACACATACTTTTAGTGTAGGCGAGGCTCATCAAAAATAGTATATTTTGAGGTGTGACACGTTCTAGTTGCTCGGAAACTTTACTCCGACTTGATTTTCCAAATCATATGACTCTTTTCGGTGACAGCTGAAACCCGGTAGGGGCCTTCCCACATTGGGCCCAGCTTCCCAGCGTTGAGCTCCTAGGTGTTCTGAGTTACTTTCCTTAAAACCATGTCTCTTACTTTGAAATACCAGAGGTTGGATCTTCGATTGTAATATCTTCCCATTCTCTGCTTTTGGGGTGCCATCCTTATATGCGCCAAATCCCTGCGTTCGTTGAGCAACTCCAATTTGACCAATATTGCTTCATTGTTTGCTTCTTAGTCCGCTTGGAAATATCTCAAGTTAGGTTCTCCTACTTCCACCGGGATCAGGGCTTCTGTTCCATACACAAGAGAGAAAGGAGTTTCCCTCGTGCTTGATTTTCCCGTTGGCCGGTACACCCATAGTACTTCTGGCAGCTCTTCGGCCCATTTGTCTTTGGTTGCTTCCAACCTCTTTTCGAGATTTTGTATAATCACCCTGTCTGTTGATTTTGCTTGACCGTTTTCGCTCAGATGATAAGGTGATGATTTGATCCTTTTTATTTTTATGTCTTCAAGGAACTTTGTGACCTTTGCGCCCATAAATTGTGGCTCGTTGTCGAAGGCTATCTTTTTTGGTATCCCAAATCTGCTATATTCTTCAACCCACTTAGAAAAATAGTCAGTTAAAATCAAAAGAAACTTTACCTTACCAGGGCCGGTGGCAGCGGACCGACTATATCCATCCCCCACATCATGAACGGCCATGGCTACAAAACTGAGTGTAGTGGCTCCACCGGTTGATATACCATTGGTGCATGGCGTTGACATTTATCACATTTTTGAACATAAGCCTTGGTATCCTGATCCACCCGGGGCTAGTAGTATCCTGCCCTAATCAATTTTAACAACAAGGAATCCACACCTGAGTGATTTCCACAGATCCTTTCCTGGACTTCTCGCATAACATAATTAGCTTCCAAAGCTCCCAAATATCGGGCCAATGGGCCTTGGAAAGATCTTCTGCATAATTGACCTCCCTTGAAACTATATCGTGTTGCTTTAATGCATAGCGCCCGAGATGACTTAGGATCTTCAGGAAATTTTTCATGTTCGATATAGTCAATGATCTCATTTCTCCAGTCCCATACCAAGTTGGTTGCGTTTACCTCATAATAGCTATCTGCGTCCATTACCGAGTGCAGAAGCTATATGACCGTACAAGAGTCCGATCCTTTCATTTTCGTGGACGAACCCAGATTGGCTAGTGTGTCTGCTTCTGCATTCTCTTCCCTTGGGATGTGCGTAATTGATCATTCCCTGAACCGAGCGAGCAGAGCCTGGACCTTCACTACACATTGTTGCATGCATTCCTCTTTGTCTTCGAAGATAATGTAAACCTGATTTACTACCAATTTGGAATCACATTTTATTTCTATGACCTCAGAGTCCAGTCCCTGGGCTAGATCGAGTCCTGCAATCGAAGCTTCATAATCTGCTTCGTTGTTAGTCAGAGGAACGGTTCTTATGGCATGCCTTAGGGTTTCTCCCAAAGGCATGGTTAGCACTATGCCGAGCGCGAACCCATTCACACTGGAAGCTTCGTCCGTGAACAAGGTCCAAACTCCTGATATCAATTCTGACACCATCACTACTTCTTTGGAAGCCAAAGGCAACAGTCCCAGACTGAAATCGGCCACAAAGTCGTCCAAAACTTGCGAATTAATCGTAGTCCTAGGCTTATATTCTATGTCAAATTCACTCATTTCGACGGCCCACTTGGCCAGCCTACCTGAATGTTCTGGATTTTGAAGAATATTTTGCAGGGGGACAGTGGTCACATGGCTATCAGATGACATTGGAAATAAGGCTTAAGCTTTCGAGCGTCGACTATGAGAGCTAAGGACAAATTTTCCAGATATGGGTACCGAGTTTCTGCTCCTTTTAAAATTTTACTAACGTAATAAATAGGAGATAACGTACCTTCTTCCTACAGACTAAAACGACACTTACCGCTACCTCCGAGACCGCTAAGTAGATCAACAATTGTTCGCCTTCCTCTGTTTTGACAGTAATGGAGGACTTGTAACATACCTTTTCAAATCCCTCAAAGCCTGCTGACATTCTGGGTGCCATACGAAGTTGTTCTTCTTTTTGAAAAGTTAAAAGAAATGATGGTATTTCTCTGAAGACCGGGAAATGAACCTGCTCAAAGCGGCTTGTCTCCCTATCGACCTTTGAACCTCTTTCACGCTTGACAACTGATCCAGGATGTCTTTGATGGCTTTAATTTTATTGGGGGTTAACCTAGATCCCCCTTTGTGACACCAGGAATCCTAGGAACTTATCGGAGCTGACCCCAAATGCACACTTCTCGGGCTTAAGTTTCATTTTATGCTTCCTTAAGATGTCAAAGATTTCTTGCAAGTGTTTAAGATGATCACCTGCATTCAAAGAGTTAACCAGTATATCATCTATGTAAACTTCCATGGTTTTCCCTGTTTATTTCTCAAACATTTTGTCTACGAGCCGCTGATACGTGGCCCCGACATTCTTAAGCCCGAAAGGCATCAAATTATAACAATATGTGCCAAAGTTCGTTATGAAAAAAAAAATTTCCTAATCCTTCGAGTTCATCTTGATTTGGTTGTACCCGGAGTAAGCATTGAGGAAACTCATTAACTCGTGTCCAGCCGTCGCATCAATAATTTGATCAATGTTTGGCAATGAGAACGAGTCATTTTGGCATGCCTTATTTAAATCCTTATAGTCTACGCAGATGCAAAATTTATTCTTCTTCTTTGGAACTACTACTATGTTAGCTAACCAGTCAAGATACTTTACCTCTCAGATTGAACCGATATCAAGCAAACGAGTTACCTCTTCTTTGACGAATTGGTTTTTGACCTCGACTCTTACCAGAGGGATGTTAGGATCCAGGCTTAGTTTGTGCATGGCCATATCTGGTGGGATACTTGTCATATCCGCATGCGACTATGAAAAATAATCAACATGAAATTTAAGAAACTCGATAAATCCATACCTTAGCTCGGGGTTTAATCTCGTCCCTAAGTGGAACTTCCTCTCCAAGAACTCCTCGAACAATGCAATTTGTTCAAGTTCTTCCGCCATGGATTTTGTTGTTTCTATTTTTTCTGGTACCTAGAAGTATCTTGGTACCTGATAGGATTCCGACTACTCCTCCCTCTGGTTGACTTCACTCAGCTCGGGAGCAGGCGCCTCCTGTAATTGCTATGCTGCATGTCCCTTGCTGCCGGTTGGTCTCATCTTATTTGTTTAATTTCCTTAGGGTTGGGAATTTAACCATGGTATCCCCAGGATAATATTGTATCCCATGTCGACATACACCACCTCGAAAAAGGTCGTCTTTATCATCCCTAACATTCGTAGGCAGTATGATCTCTCCCCGGGTTGTCACACTTGCCAGATTGAACCTGACGAGGAGTTTCGTGGCCTGAATGATACTTCCGATGAGCTTGGCTTGCTCCAGCACTCTCACTCGATAATATTGGCCGAACTTCCTGGGTCCGAACACGTTTAATTTTAAAATCTAAGACATTTAGAGAGATTAGCACGATGTCGTTATACAGTAGCAACAATCCATCTGCGTTTTCCTCCGTGAAAGTAATGTCGTCCTCGACAACTTCGCGGAGTCTCTTATAGTGGGTTATCGACACCTTTGTCATTTTTTCCACCGAAAAATGTCACACCATTCATCTTGTTCACTTTGAAAATCATGTTGATCATCAAACGTGGAGGATATTCTCCTACTTTCGAAGACTCCACGTTATTGGTGTTGCTCCCTTAATGTAAGGTCCGGTAAAATTTTCCAAAAATAAAAATCCGGGGTTCCGTGATGCCGGGGTAGGCATAGATGTTAATAATATTTTGTAGAGTTAGGCACTTTTGTGGCCCATTATGCGGGGTCGCATAATCATTCTACGGGTCGCAGAATGGATTTAGAGTGAAACAGCTATTTGGGCCTTTTTTATGTCTATTTTGCGGCCAGTTATGCGACTGTATAACCATTTCGTGGGCCACACTTTTATGGCATAATCAACCTTGGAATTTTTTTAGAGGGAGGTTCTGAGGTGCATTATGCGACCGTAGAAGAGGTCTGCGGGCCGCATAACGGCCGTATAGTGAAGTAGGCTAGCCTAGTTCCAAAGGCCATTTTTCGCGGCCATTTCATGGACAACAACATCATTATGCGGTCGCATATCTGAGCACAGATCCTGTACCGGGGCTTCATTTTTGGGTTTTTATAACCCGACCCTACTTCGTTAAAACATATGCCATAGTCCATTTTGAGCAAAATTTCTAATACTTTTAGAGTGAGAAAGAGTGCTTAGAGTGAGGGAGTAACCTTCACCTATTATCCATCAATTCTTGCTCAATCATTGAAGATTAACAAGGAAATTCCTCATTCTAAAGGTAAGAATCTATTCCCTAGCTCTTAATTTTGAAAATCTAATAAAAATGGATTAATTAGAAAGACAATTTTTGGGGGTGGGAGTTGCTATCTTGCATGCATGTGTTATCAAAAAATGTAGGAATGTTGTCAACTAAAAATGGTAGAGAATGGGTTGAGGGATGATGGAATCTTTCGAAAAAGAGCCTTAAAAACCTTAATGCACACCTAATGTTTGATAATATGCTCAAATGAGCTAGAGTCAAAATCATCTTTCTAATTTTGGTTCAACTTGTTATATTTCTAAAATAGATTTAAGTTGCTAAGAGTTCCAGAACGTTTTAAAGTTTAAGGAAGCTCAATTGAGGTATGTTGGCTAAACCCCTTTCTTAAAATCGAATTCCACATTGTTCATGTAAGTTATGTAAGACCCTAGTTGATCATTATGAAATCGGTTATCCTGAGTAATCTTGTGTTGAGAGATACATGTTCAATATGTGTTCCAAATGCATTTATTCATGATATGTATCTTTTGAGTATATATTCAAAGTGTGGGTTGTGTATGTTATAATTTTTACGATTTTAAGTTATGCTTGAGTGAAGGTTATCATGCCAAATTATGTGAACAAAATCTTTATACGTCTAAGACTCTAAATTACTCTCATGTGTACCTAAAATCCTTTAATTGAAGAGTCTTGTTGTCGACAATGGTAATGGTGTGCGAAATTGAAAAAAAGAGCATGAAGTATGAAATTCGGCCAAGTGCCAAGAACGATATTATAATTGTCGCCATAAGTGTCGATGAATTGAGTAGATGTGAAGTATGACGTGAGATGATTGATAGAACAGGTAATGTCTCGAGTGAGACGTCCTAGCCGAGGCGGGCGTGATCAGACGCCATGCCGCACACATGGTGGTGATTGTGCTGGAAATTGTGATTGTGGTTAATGTTTCAAATGAGGCGGCCTAGATGATTGGGCCGTGATCAGACGCCATGCCACACACATGGTGGTGATTGTGCTGGAAATTGTGATTGTGGTTAACGTCTCAAATGAGGCGTCCTAGCCGATCGGGCCGTGATCGGACTCCGTGTAAAAGTACTGTTGTATTGAGAATAATGGCATATTGGAATTAAAGAGATCCCCACCTAAAAACATGGAAAGTGACTTAAAAACTTATGTGGTTCTTCACTTGATGTTTTGGTATTGTTTGAAGCTTTTATCAATATCATGATTTTTTTCCATGTATTATTGTTCATTCTATTGAAATGGTGTTTGGTTAGACATACTAGTACTATTTGACAGTATTAATATCCTTTTTGCCGGGGCCGCTGCATCTTTAATGGATGCAGGTGGTTCCACAACAGGTAGCATTGACCAGCGATAGCAGTACACCTTCCTCCTACCAGACTTGTTGAGCCCCACCTCATGGAGTCCTGTATCTTTTGTCATTTTGTAAATCATGTTTTGAGGTATAGCCGGAGCCTTGTTTCCAGCACTATCATTGTACTCCTTTATATCTTTTAGAGGCTACATAGTTATTGTGTGTGTTGTATATCAGTGTTGGGGAAAGTCAAACAATTCATGTTTATGTTTGAATGAATCACTTGTTCTACTCTAGCCTATAAAAATGTGTGTATTTTGAAATATTAAAAATGAAGAAACTAATAGAAAGGTTTTGGTATTGTATTCATGATTTCCCTATCGTCTAATTAATGAATATATGTCACCTTTTTTTTTATGAGTGAGTTTGGGTAGAAAGTATCTAATAGGCTTGCTCGGTCGGGTTCACTCGGTTGAGTGCCGATCGTGCTCCCCGAGTTTGGGGCGTGACACCTAACTTTTTTTATCCCTATCACTGAGATGGTCATTTTTCAACAATGTCGCCATCTCTTCTCGCAGATGCCAGAAGTCCCTAGTCTGGTAACTGTTTGTCCTTTGGTATTCACACCATAAATTAGGATCCCTTTGGCTGGGGTCAGATCTCATTGTCTTTAGGAGTTGTGCTTTTTTAATCCTCATAGCCGACAACAGCTCCACTAAGATGACCTTGAAGTTGTATTCGAAAAGCCCGGGGTAGGAAGAATCTCGAGAACCTCTCCTATCAGTAACAAATGTGTCTGTAACGACCCGACCGGTCGTTTTGAGCTCTAGCGTGTCATTCAGCCGTTTGAGATCATGAGCAGCTTTATTTCAGGTGTTATGACTCGTAGGTGTGGTCGGTGTTGAACTTCGGGAAGTTCGGAGTCAAATTGGAAGGAAAATTCTCATTTCGTAAGGCTTAAGTTGGAAGAATTGACTAAGATTAGAATTTTGAGTAAACGACCTTGGAATCAGGATCTAAAGGTTCCAGCATGTTCGTATGATGATTTCGTACTTGGGCGTATGTCCGGATCAGGTTTTGGATAACCCGGGAGCGTTTCAGCGTATATTGTGGAAGTTAGTATTTTAGAAGAATTTTATAAGTTTGGGTTGGAAGGAATCTCAGTGTTATAAAGTTCCGTTTGGGATTTCGAGTCTAGGAATAGCTCCGTATGGTGATTTTGGAGTTGGGAGCGCGATCGGAAGTGAATTCGGATGTCCGGAGGTCATATTTAAGTCATTTGGCTAAAGATAGAGATTTGAAGGTTTTTGAAAAGTTTGACCGAGAGTTTGACTTTTTGATATCGGGGTCGGATTCTAATCGCGAAAGTTGGAGCAGGTTCGTAATGTTGAATATGACTTGTGCGCACGGGTCAATCGGATGTGATTTGATAGGTTTCGGCATCGGATGTAGAAGTTTAAAATTTCAAAGTTCATAAAGCTTGAATTGGAGTGCGATTCATGATTTCGACGTTGTTTGATGTGAATTGAGGCCTCGAGCGAGTTCGTATCATAATTTGGGACATGTTGGTATAATTGGTTAAGGTCCCGAGGGGCTCGGGTTGATTTCGGAAGGTTAACGGAATGAATTTCGAACCAAAATAGCTGCTGAAAATTGCAGCAAATCTGTTTTGGGACAGCAATTTATGCATCGAAGAGCTAACTTTCGAAGCGTATATATAGTAATATAAAAGGAATATGAAAATTTTCAAAACAAAAAGTTGTAGATATTTAAGTATAGTTTTCATAACATTAAACTATTTGTCATTTGGAGTTTTGTGTAAAAAGTTATGACCGATTGAAGATGGCTGGTGGAGCAGTTTCGCCAGAATTTTCTGATGCATGGAGCCGACTTTAGAAGCTCATATCTAGGAATATATAAAGAGCTATATGGTGTACAACCTATCAAATTAAAGATATTCGAGTCTAGTTTCTAAATATTCAAACCGTTTGTTTTTTGGATATTTCTACAAGGAGTTATGGGTATTTTAACAGAAGATATTCAATAAGGGAAAATTGTAATAGGCTGTACAACCTGCACAACACAAGCACAAGGTACAACTCGATGAAGCATGGGCAGATTGTTTTAAACACGAATTTTGGCCCATTTCTTTCATTTCTTTCATTTGGCTTGGATGATTTTGGAGAGCTCAAGGAGGGATTTTCACCAAGCAACACAAGGTAAGTGATTTCTTCCTACTTTTGAGTTAAATATGTGATCTTACATGGATTTAGACATGGAAAATTGTATAAATTTGGGATTTTTGGGGAAGACCTAGAACTTGGAATTTTGGACTTTTACCATGAATTTGAGCATGAAAATTGTAACAAATTGTATATTTGAGTTAGTAAAGTTATGGGTATAATTTATCTTCGAAAAGTTTTTGAATCCGGACACGTGGGACCGAGGGCATTTTGGTCAATTCCTTGAGCGGAGATGGGAGTTTATATAATCTGAAATTTTAACAAATATTTGAGTATATTTTCATTGATTTATCATTATTTAGATAGTTTGGAGGCGTTGCGCATCCATTGAAGTCGACATAGAGGCTAGGAAGCCAGGTATGAATCTTCGGAGCGAGGTGAGTCTCCTTTCTAACATTACAAGAGGAAATTGTCCCCATAGGTGTTCTACGTGTGGTGTGTAAATGTTTTGGGGTCTACGTGATACAAAGTGACGAGAGTCCGTACGTAGCGACTATTATATCATGTCGGGTAGTTTTAGGACTCATGAGCATGCCATACGTGCTTATGTATATCTTTAGCCAAACTTTGAGTTTCTTATTATCTTTGAACCAGTATGCTTATTAACTTTGAACTAGTATGCAAATGGTAGAGAGTTGCCTCTGATTTCCAGTGAATTAATCCTTGTTACAAGTATAGCCTATACCGAGCTTATTGATAAATCCGATATATATGATAATTATATATAAGACTCAGCACTCGAATCGCAGGTATGATTCGCGATCGAGGGAAGATTTATGTTAATTATATATAAGAGTCAGCATTCGATTAGCAGGTATGATTCGCGATCGAGGGAAGCTTTATGATAATTATATATAAGAGTCAGCACTCGAGTCGCAGGTATGATTCGCGATCGAGGGAAGCTTTATGATAATTATATATAAGAGTCAGCACTCGAGTCGCAGGTATGATTCGCGATCGAGGGGAGCTTTATGTTAATTATGTATAAACGTGTCAGCACCCGAGTCGCAGGTATGATTCGCGAGCAAGGGAAGCTTTATGATTAATTTGTAAGAATGCACTTATGGACGGGCCGTTTGATCCTCAGCAGTGCACAATTTATTTTTATTATTGGTTCGGGCAGAACGACCCTCGACATATATACGTATATATATATATATATATATATATATATATATAT
>ML357296.1:5510-17510 GCA_005239505.1 Nicotiana paniculata | reverse complement strand
ACTTCACGCTGCTTCTGCCTCAAGATTTTCCCCTACGGCCCTACCCTCCTGCCCCTTTAGAGCTGAACTGCTGAAACCTTAAATTTTCTTCACTCAAAATTCCTCCTTTCTCGGTTTCTTCCACAGATCTGGTAATTCTCTATCTCCAAATGGGTTCTCTCAGTAAGTTGATCGTAATTTGGTAGAAGTTCTTTTGGTCAATTAGGTAAGGAGCTGAAGAATAATTAGTCTGCCTGAATTAAATCAATTAATCGTAGTATCATTTGGTATGATATAGTAATGATTAGTCGTCTATCTCTATTAGCTATCCACTATTTATACATGTTTTACACATAGTATACATATATTAAGTAAGGGTACTAAACATGACAACATCGCTTAGAGCTAGCAAATTTTCTTATTGGTGGAATCCCGCAAATTTTCTTATTGGTGTAATCGATAACCGAATCGATAAGCCCCAAAAATCGATAAACTGAAATCGAAAAAATCGAAACCTTAATGAAACGATAACGATAAGCATATGTACAAATCGATAATCGATAAGTAATTATCGATAAGGGTCAAAATCGAATCGATAAATCGAATGCACACCCCTAATCATATCTGAATTCTAGAAGGTTTGTTCTGAGTGTTTAAAGAGAATTTTGGGGTGACTTCTCAGTTTGAGTCTTATATTCATCCTAAATACCATATTCGTATGTTTAACCAAGAAAAGAAGAGCTTTAGGGTTAAGTACAATAACCAAGTCATGGATTTATGACAAAGAATTGACATGTTTAATCCACCAGGTCTTAGATAAAGTACTCTGCAAACAATCAGTCAACAAGATGCAATAATTCTCGCACCAGTGACAGAAACTATAACTAGTGACTGATTGACATCATTGAATTTTGATTGCCTTCAAATCTTCAGCTTGGAGTCCATCTAAACCGGGTTACTTTTAGCTGCCATCATATCTGAATTCTAGAAGGTTTGTTTTTGACTGTTTCAAGAGAGGTTAGGGTGACTTCTCAATTTGAGTCTCATATTCATCCTATATAACATTTTCGTATCTTTAACAAAAAAGAAGAAGAGAGTTTTAGGGTTAAACCTTATTTCTGATTCTTTAAACCTTCTAACGTGGGGCATGCACCATATTTAAAGTTAAGGGTGCACTAGCACCTGCAGGTTGTGGAAAAAGTCTATACAATGTATAGATAATTCATGAAAATTATTGAAGTTAAGGGTGCACTAGCACCTGCAAGTTGTGGAAAAAGTCTATGCAATATATAGATAATTCATTAAAATTGTCTATGTACGTTAAGATGGGCATCCACAATCAGAAAAGACCGGCAGGTGCATCGGATGAATGAGAGCATCTCTAGGATTTCTACATTTGCGTGCTGGAAGAAGCCCCTTTATGAAGCAAACTTATTTTGTTTTTCTCCAACTTATGCCGTGGCCATCACTTCTTTTTTCCTATATTTTCTTCTTACATTTTCTCTTCGCTGATAGGCCTTAATTTGTCCTTCTATTTAAGCCTCAACTTTTTCCTTTTACATTCTTCTTCCCTTTCCTCCTCCTCTTCTTCAAACACACAGTGCTTGAACCTAGCATAGAGTCAAACACACATTCTTCTTCATTGTATAGAGGCAAACACACAGGAAATGTACCAACATCAATTACTCCTTTTCTCACCAGCAACAGGCCCCACGGTGCTTCGTTGCCTGCCTGACCACGATCACTATCAGATCCTTCTGTATCTATTTTAGCCTCTCTTTCTGTCTCCTAAATTCAAACGAACTCAAAATGCAGGAGTCTTTTTATTCGACTACCTAAGAAGCGAAATCAGAAGCTCCGCCACACATCATTCCCTATAATTCCCACTAACCTTGAAACTCTACTTTCCATTAGTTTGGCTGTGTCTCACTTTGCTATGTTGAATGGCATTGAACCTAGCACAGAGTTCTCTCACCAAATCCCTTTTCTAAAGGTTCAATTTCTTTTTCTGGAAGTTCTTCTCAAGGTTATATCTTTGTAATTCCCTGTTGGTTCATACTAATTTTTAAGGGTTTATCATTACTTTAGAGTAATCTGCTTCTGTTCAGTCAGAATTATGCTTTGGGTTCGTTGTTCATCAATATGTTGTATGATACTGACATAGCAACCTCATCTTCAAGTTCATTGAATCGCATTTTTGATTTCCCTGATTATTGATTGTTTAATAACTTTACAATGTGTTTAAAATTCATTAAATGGTCATTAGTAGTTTTTGCTATTCATTTATTGGCTGATTAGTTTAAAATATGTTCACATAGATTATATTTTCTGAATCAAGATACATCAGGCTGGTCACGTATAAGACTTTAGCAGTTGAACTTGAACACAAAAACTTGAAACTTATCCTGTCAAGGCTGAGTTTTGAAGATGAAAATTGGTGGACAAAACCCTGGATTTCCTTTCTAGTCAAATCTTTTAAATATATGTACCTACACAAATTTAGAGAGTCAGAAGGAACTGTATTGCGGATTAGCAGCAAGCTTCACTGCAAAGGGCGTCTAATAGTGACATTGATATTTATGAATATTGTGCTGACCAGTATGGGATTAACATGCGCTGCCTCATTTACTAAACAAATGCCTCTTGTTTTATGACATTTTGCTGGGTTACTATTTGGCTACATAATATAATGTCATATATGTTCCATTCAGCATATTGTGAACCAAAAAACTTTTCGTTACTCTTAACAATAACACTCAACATTCTTGATGTACATTATTCTTTAAGAAAAGAAATTACCCTGTTTGCGGCGATGGCGGTCTTTCTGCCGAAACGGGCTCGGGCCCTGGTTCTGAACTCGAGGGTATGTCAGGCCTGGCTGGTCTTAACTCGTGTTCTTGGATCCAGCTTTCTCTAATCCGCTTCTGAATTCGCTCGCACATAGCATGATATTCTGCCATAGTCTGCACGGAAAACAAAAGAAATTTGTAAGAAAAATTGACCACTTAGAACGCTAGAGCCACGATTGATTGCACTCGAGAAACCCAACTTGGAAAAGAACGCTAGAGCCACAATTGATTGCAGTCGAGAAACCCTAACTTGAAGAACCTTCTGAATTGCAATTTCGCTTCGATTTCGATTTATGTTCGAACTCTTTGAACTTGAAAAGGATCACAATAATAATGAGGGTACTATTGGAATTTCGTATTCCACAATCATTAATGTTAAATTTTACTTCCTCTAATCCAAAATAAGTGATTTTTTGTGGTCCAAAATAAGTAATTTTTTCAGATTTCAAAAATGAATTACTTACTTCTTCCTACATTGCCCTTGGAGTAAATAGTGTTGGAGTATGTGTTAGGAGTATTTATGGAGTCTAGTAAATGTTAATATGGTCAATTACATTGTTAATTAATGTTAAAAGGTGAATTTCTTAATATGTGTGAAAACAAGCAAAAAATCACTTATTTTGGACCGGAGGGAGTATTTATTTTAATATTATACATGTACTATCCTCTCTTTTTGACAAACTAGTTTTAGTGTATTTTATGTCTTTTTTTTTTTTTGAAAGTAAAAGATGCGTCATTAATATTAAGTAGGGTTTTTCACCCATAATATGTTCATTACTACATAAGGTACTACCAGCCAAATCCGATGTCATGCAAGGCGCTATCATTACCTAGTGCTGCTAACTGCTCGCACTGGTCACTAGAACAAGTTCTTACATACATATACCCCTCATAATCCTTGTGATAGGCTGTTTTGACAAGATCCATAGGTAAAACTAGAACATTTAATTTATTATAGCTATTATCAAAGAGTGCATCTTTTGCCAAAAGATGAGCAACCATATTCCCTTCGCGGAAGCTATGCTTCATTGTGATTGTCCCTTGCCTGGATGCCTTGTTCATTAACCACCTGCATTCATAAATTAATTTGTTATAAGTTGGGTAGTCATCACGGAGAAGACGTATTACCTATGTTGCATCAGTTTCAACTTCGACTGGGAGTAAGTTTTCCCTGATAACTAGATGTAGTGCTTGCTGAAGTGCTAGAAGTCACCTGAATTGATGATACTGCATGAATTTTTTTGGTTGTAGCTTGTCCTCCACTGACCAGTATAGTCTCTAATGACTCCACTTATACCACCCTGAAGAGAACTGTTTGTGAAAGCACCATCCACATTTATTTTAAGCCAACCCCTAGGAGGAGGTCGACATCTAACCTTAATACTGATAGTCTTGTTATAGGTATGTAACTTGGAAGTCATAAAGAAATACTCCATTGTTTGGTCCAGCACCTTTTTCTGTTAACTAGGGTGCTTGTGTTGTTTAGATTGTTATGGTTTCTATTAATCCAAATGGCCCAGAGGGAAAAAGGTAGAGTGTCTTCCCAACTTAGGTATTTGTTGATAATTGTTGGGCCTGTAGTTTTTAATAGGTCTATCCAGTTATTGGCGTGCATTTGGTTACTAGTGTTTACTCCCATTTCTTCCCAGAAAGAATTTTCTATAATGCATTCCTAGAAGATATGGTAGATAGACTTAATGGTGTCTTTGCATATAGGGTAATTAGGATTGATGTTAACACCAATTATGGCTAGATAACCCCTTGTAGGCAGCCGTTTGTGGTATCCTTTCCAAATTAGGAATTTGATCTTATTGGGACACTTGAGGCCCCAAATCCAACTAAAAGAGAGGGTGTGGGGCTTTTGGTCATCAATTAGCATATAGGAGGTGGCTGTTGAAAATATGTCACTCGAGCTAAGACCCCAAATTAGAGAGTTGGGTGCATGGATGTGGCCCTTGGTGCTTAGAGAAGAAATATTGTTTTTGATGAATTCAGGAAGTTCAAATGAGATTTTACTTAAGTCCCAATCCTTGTTGTCCTTAATATCACGAATGGTTAATTTATCCTCATCACAATTTAATGGACCAGTTACATAATTATGGAGACTTGTGACATTTGGGATCCACTGTGCATGCCAAATATTCAAATGAGTGTGAGTGTCTATTGTCCACCTAATGCCTTTATTACACACATTCCATCCTTTCGGTAGACTATTCCATGTATTTGAGTATCCAGTAATTCTTTTTCTATTTCCATAAATACTAGTTAAGACTTGAGCCCAAAGAGAGGTTGGGTTATTTAAAATTCTCCATACCAAGCTAGTGAGAAGAGCCAGATTTTTTGACTTTGCCCTTTTAATACCAAGGCCACCATAAGGTTGTGTATTAGTCACAGTATTCCATCCAATTAGGTGCATTTTCTTCTTTTCCCTAGTTCTTCCCCAGAGAAAATTATGTTGAATTTTATCAATTTCCTGAAGTGTTTTTGCAGGGAGAAGATTAATTTGCATTAGGTGATTGGGGAGAGTATTGAGTGTTGATTTTATTAGGGTACATCTCCAAGCCATACTCAACCAGCGTGCATTCCAAACGTTTAATTTAGCATGCATTCTATCAAGGAGAGGTTGGTAGTCCTTGTGCCTAGGGGGTTTGTTTGTCATTGGGAAACCCAAGTATGTGCCAACAGCTTGGCTAATCTTAATACCAAAAGATCTAGAAGCCATCTCCCTAGTGTGTCGGCTACAAATTTTTGACATAACTAATTTAGATTTTTCTTTGTTTATACAAAGACCTGACATATTACTAAAAATACCCATTTGTTTGCAGATAGTAAAAATAGTTTTGGAGCTGGCTTCACCCATTAATGTTAGGTCATCCGCAAAAAACAAATGGGATAGCGGGGGGGATCTGGGATTAATTCTAATGGGAACCCAAATTTTGGTATCCACTTGGTTGTTGAAATTCTTTGATAGCATATCCATGTACAAGATGAATATGTATGGTGACATGGGTTCACCCTGTCTAATGCCTCTTGTTGGGGTGAATTTTTTTGTTTTGTTCCCATTGACCAAGATGGAAATAGAATTAGTGGTAATACAACTCATAATGAGAGGAGATTTTTGGAGGAAATTTGAAGAATTTTAGCGTTCGATATATGTAGGACCATTCTAATTTATCGAAAGCTTTTTCTAAGTCAAGTTTTAGTACGAAATTGGGTTTACCTTTATTAAGATTGAATTTTTTAAAAATCTCCTGGATGATCAGGGCATTATCACAAGCTCGTCTATTTTTGAGGAAGCTAGTTTGTTCTATTGATTAACTGGCTAAGATAGGGTTTTATTCTATTAGCAATCACTTTAAAAATTACCTTATAAATAGTGTTACAAAGGCTAATAGGTCTAATTTTTCTTAGGTTATTAGCATTATTAATCTTAGATATTAAATAGAGATATGTTTTTATTAATATGAGGCAGCATAACAGCCGTGGAAAAAATTCCCTGACATAAATTGATCACCTTGCTACTTAGTAGATGCCAGTATTTTTGGGGGGAAAAAGGGTGAAGCCCGCCAGGGCCTGGGGCTTTAAACGGTTTAAAAAAGAACACCACTTTTCTAATTTCATCATTTCTTAATGAGTTGTCAAGGATAGAGAGGTCGAATTGTGAGAAATTGGTAGTATCTTTTTTAAAAGTTCTCCAGTCTGACTTATCCTGTGATGTTGTGAAGATATTGGAGAAAAAGTCAGTGACATGGTCCATTAAGGAATTTTGATCTTCAATCTAATTTCCTAGGTTGTCTTTAAAGAAGACAATATTATTCCTTCTCCTTCTATTAGTGGCTTGATATGGAAAAATTTAGTATTGGCATCACCTTCGTTTAACAAATTAACTCTTGAGCGAACTTGCCAATATTCTTATTCAATTTTTAAGATAGTGTTGTAATCATCGATAAGAGTTGTTTCCAAATTCTTAAGGAAACAACTTGTTGGGTAATTAGGAGATTTTTGAATCCCGTTTATTCGATTAAGTAACTTCCTTTTCCTAGAAAATATATTTCCATATGTGATATTTTTCCAATCAATCACATTTTTTTGAAAGCATTCAGTACCTTCAACCAGGTCCTTGTTTTCCCAACTTTGTGATACAAGTTTTGTGAAGTCTGGGTGAGAGCACCAATAAGTTTTCATCCTAAAGGGTCTATCTTTATTAGAATTAATCTTATTATTGAGATTAATAATGATTGGGTTGTGATCCGAGTGAATTTTAGGAAGATGAGTTACTGTCACATTAACAAAAGCTTCTAGCCATTCATCATTTGAGTAGACTCTATCTAATCTCTCCATGATGAGGCCATGTTTTTTTACGGTGGTTAGACCACGTATATTTGCACCCCTTTAAGCCTAGGTCAACTAGGTTACAATAAGTTAAGCACTTTATTAAATTTTTTGCTCTTTTTTGGTTTACATGTCTACCCCCAAGTTTCTCTTTAGTATTAACTACTTCGTTAAAGTCTCCCCCAACTAGCATGGCCTTTGTAATGGTCGTAAGTGTTTTTTTGGTTTTACCATAATAATGTACGATCATGAATATCATTGCTAGCATATAGAGCAGTAAATAACCAAGAAAACTTTTTAGATTTTACCTTTATCATTGCATGGATTGCTTGCCCGTTCCTAGTGAAATTTTTTACTGTCACCGCTTCATCATTCCAAAGAACAACCAGAACTCCAGCTTGCCCAGTAGAAGGGATCTCAATCATTTTAGTGAAAATAAAAATCCTCTAGGATAGAAAGGTGACTCTCCATTTTAGTTTCCAATAGAGCCACTAGACAAGGCATGTGGGTGTCCATTAGTTCCCTAAAATGCCTTCTAAAGTTTGCATTATTAGCCCCCCTCACATTCGAAATGATGAAATTATTCGGATTCATTGGATGATTATAAGGAAGATTGATGTTAGGATTCCTCCTGAGGGAGGGAACTAGTATCATTACATTCTTCCCCACAGTAGGATCTTGTGGAGGCCTTATGTCTAGTGAGCATTTGAAGAGTGTCGTTGGGCAACTGAATATACACTTTTTGTCTAGCCTCTCCTTGAATATGAGTATTTTTACTTCGCTTAGGCTTGAAAAAGCTACTGTTGGCTCCCCCAAGTGTGGCAAGTTGTCCTCTACCTCCTCCTTCTTCTTGCTCTTCTTCCTGGTTTTGCATGGCTTGGACTGGTGCATGTTCGTCCATGGGATCTGGTTGTGGGTAATTTTGTTGGTTGTTCATGACTTGAGCATTCCATTGTGTGAAGACTGGGTTTAACATTATTAGATCCTCCGGAGCAAAGAAGGGTAAGTTGAGTGGGGGATTTTGTGGAAGCTGCTGGTTGGAATTTTTTGGAATATTCCACATTTGTTGCATGTTGGTCACTAGGTTCTGATTAATTGATGGAGCATGGGGTTGTAGAATGTTGGACATCCACATCTGATTGATGTAGTTGTTCATTGCTAGGGTCATCCCTTCCGAGATTAATTGGGCTAGGAAGTGTGTGTCTTGGAGGATCAGAATTGATTCCTGCCCGTTTATCACTAGGTTGAACGATACTGCTTGACCTTGGAGACCAACTCCACCCATGATTAAGGTACATGGTTGGGTGGGCTCGGAGGTTGGGCATAGATGACATGATTTGGTGGGAGTTGAGGAGTTTTATTTGGTTGATTGTTCATTGTTTGGCTGCGTGAGAGACGGATTAGTTGAATTAATCGGAGTCTTCTCCTTATAGTTAGAGGTAGCCTTGGCATTGTGGGGGGGGAAGGGTTTCTGATTTATAGAAGAGATATAATGAGGATACAGATGAGAGCTAATGATTGAGTCTATGTGAATAGCTTGTGAGGAGTAGGGTTGCGTGAGGTTTTTATCCAAATCATGCATGGATTTTCCCTCAACCACGTGGCTTTCCTCCTCGAACAAGTGTAGTTTCATTGATAGGGTATTTTGGGAGCAATCTGCATGGGTTGATTTAGTGTAGCCTTTAGTATCTTTATAAATAGTAGTTTTAGTGTTAATGATTTCTGTTTGGTTGTGGTGATTGGTTGTAGTTGGTTATAGGTCTAAATCCATATCATTAACTAGAAGATCTTGTGAAAGATCCAGCCATGGATAGGGTTCCACGTTTATGACACTTGTGTTATAAGGAGGAGTAGTGACATGCAAATTAGTAGATTTTTGATTAATTTCTATAACCTGTTTTTCCAAATCCTTGTGCTAACTAGGAAAACAGCTTTGCACTTCATTTAGTGGTTTTACAGGGTGGGAAAAATTAGTTTTGGTGGAGAGACTATTGTGATCATCACCATTAGCAGTAGCACTAGGGTTGACTATGAGGTTTTTGTTAATGTAATGTAATGGTTGAGTATTGAGATACTTACCTGACATAGCATCATGTAATCGAACAGTTATACCTGGGGAGGTGGGAGCACTTATTTTTTCCTTTGCTTGATTGGTTGGCTTGGATTTGCTTTTTTTTTTTTTGGAAGGAGACTGTCATTCATTCCTCTAAACTGTCTTTGCCAGGTTTTGGTGGCTCTGCAGTGTGTTCGTGTGTCTTATTTCTCATTGGTGCAATTGCATGTTGACAATTCTGGCTCGTGTGTCCCAATCTGCCACACATTTTGCATAATATATCATTTCCTTCGTATAGGATAGGTTGTTTGTGTAGGCCAATTTGGATGTAGATTTGAACTGGTTGCTCTAATGGAAGCTCCACACACAACCTGGCATACCTTCGTCTTAGCGTTGATGATGTACATGCATCTACCTTGGGGAGTTTACCAATGCAGTTACCAATTTTGGAGAGGATAATTCCATCGTAAAATTTTGTGGGAAGTTGTGGCAAACAAACCCAAACCGCAGTATTACTTTGATGGGCTTGGTTAGCTACAAAGTTAGGCACCCATTTTTGCACTGACAAGAAGAATCCATTTATGAACCAAGGTCCATTGTGTAGTATTTTTGTCATGCTTTCCTCCTTCGATAACTTGACTGTGAAGTAATCCTCTCCCAAATCAATGAGAGGAAAATTCTCATTTATATTCCATAGGTCTTGGAGTTTCTTTTTCAAATAATGGTGCACCAGTCGTTTTCCCATAATTTTTATGATGACAGGGTATTTCCAGGGGTTATACATGCGTTTCCTGTCTTCTTCGGATAGTATTACCTGCTTCAAGTTGTTAGACAATATTTATGTGTTCATGTATTCCATTATAGTTGGTTGAGCAGTCATGTGCACTGTTGAGCTTTCCCCTTCTTGTGTAGTGGTGTTGTTGTAGAAGAATTCATCTTGGATTAGAGTGTCCCTATAGGACAGTGGTTTTGCTTGATTAGGAGAGGATTTATCAAGTGGTTTTGGCTGAAGAAGTGTGTGACTACTTGATTGTTTTAGTGAGAAGTCACTCATTCTCTCTAGTGTATTTTATGTCAATCATTATAAAATATATGAAAAAAACGTATTCCACAATCATTAATGTTAAATTTTATTTATTTTTTATATTATACATGTACTATCCTCTCTTTTTGACAAACTAGTTTTAGTGTATTTTATGTCAATCACTATAAAATATATGAAAAAAATATAATAATTTAATGCTTACATTGAGTTACAAATACATTATGTTGTTGTATCTAGCCTAACAACTCTCTAGAATGCAGGTAATATAAATTTGGATTATTGGACTACCGATTTGACCAGTGACACTAAAAGTATTTATATTAATATTACATCAAAAAATTTAATTGTTATTTCATCAAAATATTATAAACCTTAACTATTGGATATAAATATTTTACATGATTGTTTATACCGTAGATGTATTTATTGAAATTCTAATTTATTACGATGATGTTACGCCCCGCAATATTACGATCATGTTACGTCCTACAGTATTATATTACGATGATGTTACGCCTTGCAGTATTACATTACGATGATGTTACGCTTCGTAGTATTAAATTACGACGATGTTGCACCCTGTGGTATTGTACGTTGAATTTGTCGTAAGGTGATTGACATCAGTCCAAGTAAAAGATTATTTGGAGATTATAAGGATTATGCTATTTCAAACAAGTGATGAGTAAATTCGTGAATATGAGAGGGTAAGAAAATCGAAGGAAATGAATTCCGTTGAAATTTGGCATTTTGGGATAAAATACGGCCCGAACTAGAATACTCGGTATTTATGGACTAGTACCATACAAGGTACCACATGGCCATGATAGTAAAGTATATAAGGCATGTTAAAAGTGGATAGTATTTTAAGTAGTTTGAGATAATTATTAATTATATGGATAATTGATTAATTATTGCTTAATGGGAGATTAACAAGTTAATCAAGTGAATAGTAGATAATTAATCCAAATATTTGGATAAGTGTTACATCTTGAAACGTGGCAGCCCATTTAAAGACAAATAATCTTGAATTGGGATTGAGATGTGTCAAACTTAAGTCTATTATGTGGCTTAGTCACTAGTTAGATGGGGCCTATCTTAAAGTAAGGATAAAAATTAGGAATCTCTTAAGAAATGATTGAAGAAAGGTAACACTCTTTTGGCTAAGTGTTTTCAGCCAAATCCTTACATAATAATACTATTTTCCATCTCTTAAAAAGGAGATTCCACCAAGACTTCTTAAGTGTAAAACGCTACTACCAATTGTTTAAGGAAAAATTTCAGCCAATAACCGTTGTATAGCAATGTTGTTGCTTCAAACTTTTCGTACGACTTGTTTCGTGTTGACGCCATTGACGTGTGTTAGAGGGATTGTCAAGATATCGACTTATGTATGTTAAGGATATCCCTTCTTTCTTTTTGGCATGATCTATAGGACACGAGCGATACGAGCAAATGCACAACTTCCATAAAATACTCTATTCGTAGAGATGCTAGAGATGTGTATATTCTTATTCTTCCATGTGTCCTATTATTCTATCATCTGTTCATGGGTCTCAGAAATATGTAAGTTGGTAAAGTTTATTTCATGATATTAATAAGAGGCATAATGGCCTTATAACGTACGAGAGATTTTATTAACGTATTTCATATGCATTTATTCATGCATATTGACCCATGATCGGATGGTGTTATATACGTGTATATATATATATATATATATATATATATATATATATATATAT
>MDKI01178692.1:0-24175 GCA_005239505.1 Nicotiana paniculata | reverse complement strand
GCCACAAATAAAGGCGAACCCCCGAGTTTTAAGGGCTCAATAAAAATAATAAATTGACCAATTCCCAATATTTTTAACAGAGAAAAGAGCCAATTATTAAACCAAAATATTGCCTCGTGGCCGACAACTACAAGGTGGTTTCCATTCTCTCTTCCTTTGTGTTTTGACTTCAATCCTATCCCCACGTGCCCACCTGTTTTTTCATTTTTTATTTTTTATTTTTTATTGTTTCTCATACGTTATTCGTTATTCGTTATTCGGTGTTCATATTGGGATACGATTAAATTCGATTTCGCGTTAAACAAACTTTATATTGGTAGATAAGTACTCTCTAACAAAAGTAATTTTATACTAAAGGCTCAAACTCGAGATCACTTGTTCCGCATGAAAGAGTACTTAATCTAGCATAACCTTTATTGGTATTTTTGTTTGCTGTTATTTCTTGCTACTTGACACGAACTTAAGAAAACATTTAAAAAAATTATGATCTTAGTATACTTTCTCCATTAGAAAATATATGAAATAGTTTGAGTCAGCACGAATTTTAAGATTTTTTAAAATCTGTGATCTGAAAAGCTTAAATTGTAAAAACTTTATAGAACCATAGTATTTTTGTGGTTAATATTTGTGCCTCTTTCAGTATATTTCTCTTTTATTGTTTGATTTATCGTTGTTGAATATATTTTTTTTTAATTGTCGCACTCTCATGAAACCTGATTATTTTGATCCTAGCAAATTACGAAATTTGGTGCCCTTGTTTTCCATTCACACATCCAACAAAAAGCTCAAAGGAAAATCAATCCAAATGTTACATTCTTGATTTCAAAGATCAACTCCAAGTTGGCAAGTGGTATCCAAGCGCCATCAATTTCCTCCCTAGTTTCATGTTATTAGCCACCGATTAGTGACGGAGCTACATGTATTCACGGTGTATTAATCGATATAAATTTATCTAAAAATTATATTGTACAACTCAATATTTTTTCTTTATTTATATACTATATATTTATAACCCTTAATATCTTCGTAAGTTTATTTATTTATATTTTGACTCTTTTATTAAAATTCTAGCTCTGTAGACAAGGTTTGGTACAAGAAAACTTGAGGGGGGGAAATCAGATCGTTTAGATTTTTGGGGTCCTACAACTAACCAAAGGAAAAAATGTGTGTGTGGGGAGGGGGGGGGATGCAGGCCAAAACCCCACCTGTCATTATACGTGTTGATTAGGTAATAAAAATGTCAATTTTCTTCAAAATTGTGATGAGAAATCTTGATTTGTCCTTTTTGGAAAATTAAGAGTAAAACCAGAAAAGTTGGTACACAGATAAGACAAAGTCATAGTAGGAGAAATAAAGCAAAAGGACAAAGTAGGAAGGTTTTCAAACTGCTATTGAGTTCGTGAGGTTAAATGGGGTTTAGGATTTGACATCTAGGATTCTATGTTCCAAATCTTCTTCGTATGACAAAAAAAATAAAAAAGATTTAAGTAATATCTACTGATTTTGTCAAATGGGAGATTTGGGGTAACGATAAATGAACGAGGAATTTTCAGAAATCACTTTTATTTAGGGACTATTAATTTTCAATAGCTACTATATATATATGTTATATAATTACTTTCTATAACTATTATTCAGTTGTTACGGTAGTGTATTCGTTGTATTCACGCTACTGTATTCATGAATACTACATCAAAAAACACCTAAAAATCAGGGTAGTCTAGTTGTACGTGCATGTATTCACGCCATGTATTCATGAATACATCAGCAAAAAGCGCCTAAAATCAGAGCAGTCGAGCTGTACGCTCATGTATTCACATGTATTCGCGCTGATGTATTCATGAATGCAGCTGTAAAAAGCACCTAAAATCAGGGTAGTCCAGTTGTACGTGCATGTATTCACATGTATTCGCACCATGTATTCATGAATACATCAGCAAAAAACGCCTAAAATCAGGGCAGTCCAGTTGTACGCGCATTTATTCACATGTATTCATGCTGATGTATTCATGGATACAACAGTAAAAAACGCCTAAAATCAGGGTAGTCCAGTTATACGTGCATGTATTCACATGTATCCGTGTCATGTATTCATGAATATATCAGCAAAAAACTCCTAAAATATGTATGCGCATATATTCACATGTATTCGTGCTGCTGTATTCATGAATAAAACAGTAAAAACGCCTAAATTAGAGCAGTCCAGTTGTATGCACATGTATTCACGCTATGTATTCATGAATACAGTAACGATAATCACCTTAAAAATATATATGTACAGCTGTCTAAGAGATAGGAAAAATATAATAACGTATTTCATGCCTTATTTCATGCATCTATGGTAGTATATACCATAAATATTTATTTTGCTATAAAATATAAAAGATAGCTGTAAAAAATAATAATTTAAAATAATTTTGATTTATAATAAATATGGTGTATATTTTTGCTATAGGAGGTAAGATTTCCTATATTAATTACAGGTTCGAGACGTAGAATCAGTCATTACTCCTCGCATTAGGGTAAATTGCCTATATCTCACCTCCTTAAATGTGAATTTTTCCCGAATCCTATGTAAACATGATGCTTTGTATATCAGACTGCTTTTTTTTGTACTGATGGTGTGCCAATATACGATCACGTCAATTTAAAATAACTAAAGATAATTTTTTTCGGTAGTATTAACAATAACCGGGAGAAATTATAAATTTTCTTTTATAACATATTACTTCCTTTATCTCAATTTATGTGCAAAAGTTTCGACTTAATAGTTAAAAATTTTAATTTTGACCATGAATGAATTTAGACGTAAAAGCTTTAAATTTTTTGAAATAAAATTTACATATTTAAAAACTATATAAAAGTACTAAGAACTTTTAAATCTCAATAGCAATTCAATATTTATACTACCATTGCTTTTGCATTTATTCTTATCATCACTGGCTTTTGATTCTGTATTTATATGGAGACTTCTCTTGTAATTTAAGAACCTCCACTTTAATGGCAATCATATTTTAATTAATACAAACATTTTGAATTACATAGAATGTCGATTACCCGTTGAACAAGGAAAGGACTAAGAATCCTTCTGTATTTTAAGGTTATCTTGGTGTTATATTTTCTATATCAAACTTTTATTCCGATTGATGGTGTATATCTAGAATAAATTCAAATATTTGCTTATTTACTCATTTATTTGTCCTATAACTTCTTTTAATATGTAAAAAAAAACATTACCCGATAACATTTACCTAATAAGAATTAACCGATATTTCCTTTTCCGCTTATGTGATGATGGTAATATTTTCTTTATCTTGAGACCTATAAGATACGTATTCGAGTTATAGAATCAACCACTCAGATGGATAATACTCATTAAAATATTGAGTTCTCCAACCAATTAAAGATGTCGTGAATCTACCACTTATACTAAAACACTTCTCACTTTTCTTACCTGAAATTTTGTACAACTTTATAACCATCAATTCAAGTACCTAATTCCCAGTCCTTTTTCTACTTTAATCTCATATCTTTTCTAAGATAAATTATGGTTGCAGTGAGTTCTTTTAAGATACTTTTCTCAAGGATATATTCATGAATAAAATATGAGTTTGGAGTACTGAAAATGCTTCCTAGAAGGATTTTCACCCAAGAAACTCAAAAAAGATAAATTGTCACATTAATTATAGGTTTATTCGAAATTTAAAGTTTATGAGTTTGTACAGTGAAAAGTTAATGAACAGTGAAAATCCTTATGAAGTATTCGAAGAAGAATAGAAGCAAAATTAAAGATATAACGAGATTCAAAATAGATACTCCTATTAAAATTATCCTAACTGAGAGTCAAACTCAAGACCTAAGACAATTTTTGAATCCGTTTTGAATCTAATTATTATTTTTTTGGGGTTAATGAAATTCTACATTCACATACATCAATTAGTGTGAAGTGGGGGAGCTCTAAGAAGGGATAATAGGGACCTGATTATGACTTTTGCCTTTCCGTATAGTTGTATCAACCACAACCTTGCCGAGGCCTATGCGGCACTCTTTGGAATGACTTGGTGTATTCAAAATGGGTACACATCTTTCACTTTGGAGATGGACTCCTGTTCAGTTGTTGATATGTTAAAAGGGGAAAAAGAAACAAACTACAGGATGGCGAAGATCACTGAAAAGATAACTCGAATGAGGAACGCTACAAACATTCGAGTCAACCACTATTACAGAGAAGCAAACCAGCTAGCGGATTGCTTAGCAAAATCGTCTAACAAGGCTCAAAATGGTGTCTTTTTCTTCTCCAGCCAACAACTCCCTAAAGAAGCGAAGGGCCCTTTTCTTTTGGACAAAAATCAAGTTCTGAGTATAATAACCAAATATGATAAAGCTAACTTTTTTGTAAGCTAGGAGGTTTTTGTGGCCTTATGATAGGGAAGGTGAACTGTATTTATCATCACCTTACTATTCTTTTGAAGGGTAACCTTTATCCTTGTGTTTTAATATTGAAAAACTTCTTTTGATTAATACAACATCTCCATCCTATGGGAAAGTTTAAAAAAAAAAAAAGCACACATCAATTATTTAACTCGTAATGGAAACACATGAAGTTGCATACTAAAAATATTAAGAATATTTTTTTTAAAAACAAATAACATGTAGTTCAAACCTTCAACGAGAGAGACATCATATAGAGAGAGAGAGTATATGTGTGTTTGTTTAGGAATGGAGGACCATTCCTAACTATAATTCAAGACAGGTAGACCAAGAAATTAAATAAGCTCATATTCTTATTTTCATATCGTACTGGTCAAAGAATGAACAACCTCAATAACTCATTAACTCTACACCTCAATTCTTTAGGCAACTTCACAAATTTATTAATAGAGCCATATGCATTTGTGTCTAGTAGACTTCGGACTTTGTTTCTCCTCTTTTTCCTTTTTTGTGTCCCACCTGATATCTCCGTATCGAAGCCCGATTAAATACGTATTCGCACCCAAAAACTCTAAAGTGTAAGGTAACACGCTTCCTAGCAAAGACGATTTTATACTCAGAACACGAACCTCTCCTCTTTTTCTTTCTTTTCATTTGTTGGGACAGAATATATAGTCTAGACAAGTTAATTACCAACACCACTCTTTCACTATAAAACAAGTGTGTTAGCTGCTCATATTCTATATTTTCTCATAATATTCTATATTGAAGTACTGTGGGAGGTAGCAATATTAAATGTAATAGTCGAAGTGCATGCAAATTAATTTGAACACCGCTATTATCCAAAAAATATCCACATTGAAGCAGTACAAATGAAACTAATTTATTTAACGTCTATACATATCTAAAACTATCTATTTTGATGCAGAAGTTATTCATGATTTTAAGTTAGTGGGTATGTTTTCCTATGTAGCAATAGAGTTGAAATTATTTTTGGTTAACAGGGCTATTATATATATTAACGTTACCCGTTAAGGTAAGGCAATAGCATTGTTTCCAGGGGGATATGAGGATTCCCCTGCGCTATGATCAAAAGTGGTAATATTACAGTCCAAAATTTGTCTCATGCTTCATCACCACATCTCCTAATCTTAGGAAATTGATCTGCATTCAAAAATAATTGAGTCAAATACATTGTTACCCGAGTTAAACATTCTTATTATCACTGTAGAATCTGTTTTGATTTTAAGTGGTGTGAGCTCTCTTTATTCAGCAATCTGCAATCCTCTTAGAATAGCAAGAAGTTCTGCTTGTGTACTAGTGGTGTGTTGCAGGCTTGCCATGAAACCCAAGACCTAGTTTCCGCTAGAGTTTCTGAAAACTCCCTCCACGCCTTCCTTACCAGGATTCCCAATTGCAGCCCCATCAGTGTTGAACTTATACTGGTCTCTTGATGGGGGTATCCATTTGGCCTAGATGGTTTTGTTTTGTTGGTGTTTTGTTTACTAAGATAGTGATATACTTAGTAGCATTTGCCAAAACAATGGTATCAGGGACCATATCATTCTTCTTGTTGAAGAGATTATTTCTAGTAATCCAGATCTACCAGAAACTAAAGGGGAATAAATCTTCCCAAGTAAGGGTGTTGTTGAATGCCTTTTTTTTTTAGAAGCCCATATGGCAGGCCAGTCCCTGCTGTTGAAGGTGGGGTTTTGGATTTATGCTGCAATGGTTCTCTTTGAAGTTGAATTTTTCTAGAAAGATTCCGCATCGGGGCACTCAAAGAAGATGTGGGTAGAGGTCTCAAGAGCATCATTGCAGAAACAACACATTGGATTACATTAAACCCCAATATAATGGAGAAAAGCCCTTGTTTTAGCCTTTCATGGTAGAGAAGCCATATGAAAGATTTTATCTTATTGGGAGGTCTTCAGTTTCCAGATCCATAAGTAGTTATTGTTGATATATGTCCTCTTCCAAGAGGCACTGTTGGCAAGAAGAGTGTAGATTTGGTGCTGAAGAGGCCATTGCTAGTGTTTCCCCAGATTATCCTATCCTCCATATAGGATTGGGTGGAATGAAAGTGGTTAAAAGCATGTTTTTGATGTTTGTAAGGATGTTTAGGGAGATGAAAGAAGGATCCCAAACCCCATTGTTGTAGATTGTAGCAACCATGGTTGGTAGGTCAGCTTGTGTTAGGGGATCTTCAACCATAGTCCTAATGGATGGGTGGTTTGGGATCCAGGGTTCATTTATGAAGCTGACTATGTTCCCTTTGTGAACCACCTATCTCCTGACTTGTGAACATGTTTTCCACCCTTTGAGAATGCATTGCCAACTGGCTGATTTTGCTTTTTTAGGGGGGTGTCGCCAGTTACAGTGATTTGCAATAAGAATTTTTTCGAAGGGAGGATGTGTTCTGAAAGAGACTCCAGGAAAGTCTTGAGTGGAAAGCTTTGTTTTTCAACTCTGCCCTTTGGATTCTCAGACCTCCTGGGACTTAGACTTTGTGACAGTGTTCCATCCCACTATGTGCATCTTCTACTTATTTTGTATGGTGCCCCAGATGAAATTTCTTTGAACTCCATCAATCTCATTAGAAGTTTCTAAGGGGAGTTTGATGAATTGCATGACATGGCTAGAGATACTGTTCAGAGAGGCTTTTGCTAGGGTATTTCTCCCAGTCATGTTTAGGAGATTAGTTTTTCAACCAACCATTTTGGAGTGCATGTAATCAATGATGAATTAGAAATCACTATTGACTGGAGTTTTGTAGAAGATGGGGAAACTCATGTATTTGCCAAAGGTAGTTGTGGCCTGAATGGATAGACTGTTGGAGTTGGACTCCATTTGGTGGGGTTGGCAATTGGCAGAGAAATAAACTCTTGATGTAGCAAGATTGATTTTTTGGCTTGAGGACTGATTGAAGGAGTTTAACGTGCTAATGATTGTGGAGCAATTTTTTTGGTCAGCACTTGCAAATAGAGTCAAATCATCAGCAAAGAACAAATGGGAGATCTTGGGACCAGGCCTACTTATGATAATTGGACACCACTCCTTATTCTGGACATCCTTCTCAATAGCCCTGGAGAGTATTTCCATGCACATAATAAACAGGTAAGGGGAGAGGGGGTCACCCTGCCTGATGCCTCTAGTATGTTTGAATGAGTTGGTTTGATCCCCATTCACTAGAATAGAGATAGGGGATGAGCTTACACAGGACATGATGAGATTAATGGTGCCAAAGGGGAAGTTGAAAGCTTGGAGGGTGTCCCTAATGAAGGACCATTTGAAAGGACTTCTCCAAGTCAATCTTTTGGTTCATATGAGGTATTTTGCTTCTCATTTTCCCAATGTGGGTGATCTATTCTTGGACAATGATGGCATTGCCAGAGGCTCTCTTGTTGGAGAGAAAGCTTGCCTGACTAGGACCAATAATGTGGGCCAGGTATGGTTTAATTCTGTTGACTAGGATTTTGGTCACAGTTTTGTAGACAGTGTTGCATAGACCTATAGGCCTGAAGTTCTTTATCATGGAGGCCTATGGGAATTTTTGAATTAAGCACATAAGGGTCTCATTCATACTGGGGTGCATTGTTACAGTTTAGAAGCAATCTTTGCAGAATTGGATGACATCCTTTCCCACAAAGTCCAGTACTTCAAATAAAAGAATGGATGTAATTCATCAGTGCCCGAGGATTTGAAGGGTTTGAAAGAGAAGATAGCACTTTTGATTTCACTATCACTAGGGGAGGGGGAACCATGTTGGCTTTTTGCACAATGGCTAGTGATGGATTCTTTGGGCTAGTAGTGGTAGTGGAGATAGGGGATTGTGAGTGAAAAAAGGTGTAAAGGTCCTTGAAAAAAACTGACAATGGAGTCTTTGATTTCATGAGGCTCGTGCTGCCAATTCCCTGCCTCATCCTTAGGGAGAGGATTTTATTTCTCTTTTTCTATTAAGAGTAGTGGTGTGGAAGAATCTGGTGTTGGCATCCCATCAGAGAGCCAGCGTATCCTAGCTTTCAATTTCCAGAGGTCTTCTTCATTTTTAAGTATTGAGTCAAGTTCCTCTATGAGAGTGTTTTCAAAGTTTTGGAGGAAATGACTAAATTGGTAGTTAGTAGATTTCTGGATCCCAACTATCCTGGCCAATAGTCTCTTCTTTTTGTGAAATATGTTTCCAAAGGTAAGCTTATTCCAATTGATGACATTATTTTTGAATCTAAGAGATGAAGGGATTAAGGAGGAGTGAATCGGGAAGGAATCTTGGATTAAGGCTGGGAAGGTTGGGTGACTGCACCACATGGATTCAAATCTAAAGAGCTTGGCATTAACAACTTGGGTGCTATTAATGAGCTTGACAAGGAAATGGCAGTAATCAAAGTGAGTCCTAACTAAATGGGTAACAGAAGTATCTGGGAATTCATTTATCCAACAGTTGTTAGCAAAATACTAATCAATTCTTTTTAGGATTAGGCTTGTCCTGTTTTTTTATCTCTTGTTAGACCAAGTGTACTTACTTCATTTATAGCCTAGGCCAACTAGTTTGCACTGATTAATAAAATTCCAAAATAAGTTACTTCTGCATGTGTTAATACAGTTACCCCAAATTTATCTCTTGCTTTCAATACTTCATTAAAGTCCTCAACCATAAATCAACTACCATTTAAGTACTTAGAGGTATCAATCAAGTTTTCCCAAAGGGTTTTTCGAACCTCTAGATAAATTCTTGCATAAATAGCCAAAAAACCCAAGGGGGTTGGAGGGTAGTACCCTAACCATTGCATGGATACTTTGTGATGTAATCGCTACTTCATCTACCTGAAGGATGGTCTCTTTCCACATGATGATGATGCCTCCAGAGTGGCCCACTATTGGGAACTGAATATGCAGGTCGTATTGTAGGTCTTCCGTAAGCTTATTGTGATCTTCCACTTTGGTCTCCAACAGGACTAACATTGCTGGTTTATGCATCTTGATCATCTTTGAACAGTGTCTTGTGAACTCCGCATTGTTTGCCCCCTAACATTCCATATGATAAAGTTCATTAGGGGGTTTGGATTTGTTGGGGGAGTTACTGTCAGTGCCTTGTCCTTTCCCTGGTTAGGCATCATTTCCTTCCTCCTTGCTAATGGTGTCTGGGATCTCATGACTAGAGTTAGGGTCAAGAGTGGTTACAACACTCCTTGGCTCTGGTGAGAGGACAAGTTTAATCCACATCTGGAAAGGTTTTTGGGATAGAGAAGACTCAGCATCTCGTTGTAATCCACACTAAACTCTACTGCTCTCACTGCCTCTAGCCATAGGGAGTCCGTTCTCGTTAGGAAATAAGAGTTCTGGGGATCCTTCTCCTTGTTTGTTTCCTGACTTTTGAGTATCTCTAGGGCTTTTGTTATCTCTTTCGAGATCTTCCCCAGTGGAGTTGAATGTTGTTTCTCTGGTGTTGAAGACAAAGGGTCCTTTTGAGACCATTGTTCCAGTACTGAGAACTGGAGTGTCGCAAATGGGTCCAGCGTTCCTGGGTCTGGGAAGAATGGGATGGTGTTGAAGATCTGCTGCATGAGGTTGTGTACTCATCGTATGTCATTAGTTGGCTGCAGAGGGTTGAAACTGTTCTGTAGAATCATTGATTGCCATAGATGGGTTCCAAACGTTGCCAAACCCCTGTTTAGGGATTCTGTTGTGACTCTTGCCAGATGGGTCGGGTTTTGGATGATGAGGGTTATCGACTGGTTTCCCAGCTGAAATTGTAGCATAGTCCCTGGCCATGGAGAGCAATTTCAAACCAAGACACCAGCGTATGGTCTTGTGGCAGAGGGATGGAAGTCTGAACAGTTGGGGGTTTGGGGGGTTGATCCATTTTTGGTTTTTTTTTTTTTTCTTTTTTTGGGCTGGTATTAATTAGAGTATTTTTGGGGTAATCAAGGGTCATGACTGATGACGGGGTTCAATCGACGCCCGTGTTGTAAATTTTGTAACCTGTATCTAATACACTGAAGTCATAATTAAAGGAGGATTCGGTTGAGTTGACGGAGATTGTTAAATCACTTGAGTTTTGGGGGTTTATCAGGGATGGCACCTGAATATCCATGAAGATGTTTTTTGCGGAGTGCTTTGGTAAGGGTGAAGTAGCTCTGTAGGGGCCATCATTGGTATTGCTTTTGGTGGAGTGGGTGTGGCGCTCTTTGGTACATGCAGGTTTGGGATTTTGGTGGGCCTCACCCTGAAAAGCTGACCGGCTTTCACTTGGGCCCTTAGGGCCTGTTGACTTGGTTACCCTTGGGGGCCACCTGGACACTTTCTTTTTTAAGTGTAGGCCCCTGGTATTTTCTAGATAATGGATCTCTCCTCTCTGGTCCCGCTTTCGTTTTCATGCTCGTATTGGGCCGCTCTCGTGTGGCTTGGTTCCTAGTGGGCTGGTTCGTGGGAAGGGAAGTGTTACCCTTTGTCCCATGATTTGAGTTGGTGTCTTGCACAGGGTTACTTTTTGAATTATAGCGGAAGGTTTTTGTTTCAAGGAACTTACCGGAATTTGCATCAAGCATTCGGACTTGGATGTCGTTTGTTGAACTGGTGTCTTTACATTTCTTTCCCTGGGTTGTTGTTGTTTGGCGTTGTCGTAGGGGGTGTCCCTATTTTCTTCTTCTGGGGAAGATTATCGTTTTCCACTCCTCTTGCTCATCGTCATTGTCTTTAGCATTGGAGCATTCTGACTGGTCCTTTGAAGGGGGAGGGGGATTCTGACTGTGTGTTCACACTCTTAGGGTGAGTCCTAACCTCCCGCATCCTGTACAGAGGATGTTTTCCCCTTCATATACCACCGCTTGTTTGTGGTCCCCAATGGTGACGGATGTCGTAACTGGTGTTTCCAGCGGGATTTGAATACAAATTCGCATATATCCACCTCGTAGCATAGCTGATGTGCACGTATCAACTTTGAAAAATTTCCCTTCTGCCCACTTTTTTAGTACCTCCTTGTCGTAAAATTCGGTTGGCAGTTGAGGTAGTCGCGCCCATATAGCAGTGAGAGATAGGGTGGCTTCTTGTGGGATAAATTTTGGTTCTCACCTTCTAACTGAGAGGAAGTTTCCCGATATGAACCATGGGCCTTGGTGTATTGTCTTGATCAGGTTTTCATCCTTTCCAAATTTGACTATAAAGAAGTCATATCCTAGGTCAATCAAGATTAACTGTTCGGAGGGGTACTGTAGTTCAATTAGTTTGGATCGGAGAAGGTGATGTGGCTGTCGACCAAATATTTTTATAGTGACTGAGAAGCGCCATGTCTTATATAGCCATTGTTTATCCTCTTGAGAGAGGATGATTGGGCCTAGGTTTTCCCTTCCCTTTAACTCGCATCTTGATTTATCAAGATCTATTGTGTAGTATTCCGTTTGGGAAGTATCCTTCTTGTCTAGGAGCATTTCCTTGTAAGAGTGCGTTGGGTTAGTATCCTCCTCCATGTGGTTAATATCCGGTGACTCTGGTGATATATTAGGTATCTTGGGTGTATTTTTCATTGTGTGTAGTGAGAAGTGAGAGTTTCTCACTCTAAAAACTATAAAATTGCAATAGAGTTGAACTTAATTAGTGTGTGGGCTTATTGTGTGTAAATTATAATACATATATATAACTTGAGCTCAAGATAATGAGTGGTACTTTCATTTGTTGCCTTCAATATAATGTTTAAGGTGGCGTTTTTAATTAAGATAAATGTAGAGTTTGGACCAAAGTTACTAAGTTCGGTCGAATCCGTAGTCGATGGGCTAGTTTCGTACCTGTGCATAAATTAAGGGTAAGGTCTGTGTATATACTATCATCCTCAGACCCTACTTGTGAGATTACATTGAATTTTATTATTGTTGTTGTAATATGACATTTAAGGGGCCAGAAACTTATATTATTTCCAATTCACGATGATGTTTCATATTCGACATTATTGATTGCTACACAAATGAAAAACCTAAGTTTGCCTCCTATTATTTGGAACGTGTACCGACACCTTTTTTGTTTCATCATGGGTTCATATGGTTTGTTCACATTTAGCTTTAGACCAAAGCTTTTTATTTATTGAATAGAAAACACAATTCCACTCGACTCCAACACTGTAATATAATGTGCGAAAACTTTTGGGTATTTAAAGTAATTTATTTTGTTAATAGAATATTTCATGGTGATTTAAGTTGAACAATTGAGCTCAATAATTGGACACTGTTTTGGTATGCTAATCTGACACTTTAATTTAATGAACAGCTAAATTATAATTAACATTAAATATTAATAAATATGGTAGCTAATATAGCCAAATACCCCAACAGATAATTAAGATGACATATCTTCGTGTAGATTGTTATTTAACCTTATCACTCCAAATCTTGAAAGGCTATGATGCAAGAATTAAGTCAATTATTAATTTTAAGCATACTATTAAAATAGCACCAAAAACAATAGTTAATATATTTAAGTACGTAATATTTAATTTTTAAATGTTCCCAAAAAATAATAATTCTTCTATCAATATTGTATATGTTTCAGTGACTGAAACTGAAGTATTGTTTTTTAACACTTACCCAGACAATAGCATATTCTGTTGATTATAAATAAAAATAAAGGTGTACGCCTTTGTACCTTTATTTATTCGTTGAATAACAAGTAGCCATAATGAATTAAAAGTATAAAATCAAATGTTGTATGTTTGTTCCACATAGATGTATGGGGGTTTAATTCCTAATTCCAGACTACCAAACAAGGCATAATAAATAAATACCCCATCTCTAATATTTTAACTTAAATTTATGAACATCAAAATTAATTAACATAAAATTAGAGTACGCAGACGTCTTGAGTTCAGAATCTCATATAAAATAATTAACACAATTTTTTGATTTGATTGGCCAAAAAAGACCAGATCAGCACGATAGAAAATATGTTTTAGATCTAAATATTGTGAAAATAGTCATTTTATAAGAATAATCATTTCCTTTAATTCATTCTTTGACTGCTCTGCTTTACGAAAACTATAAGATACCATTCATGCACGAGTTGCATAAATATGGTATAATGAACTTTAATTGATTATTGACCAACGAACAACATTAGAGAAGAATTATCGAATTATAATCTAATTTAAACTTATAAATGAGATATAGTTCATACGCTCTTACACAAGTTTACTTCACATAACCTTTCGCTCCGAGATAGTAGATTTTATTACCTACAAATCAAAATACCCGCATTAGCTCTCCCTAAAAGGAGATGAAATGTTGGTATACCAACGTGCGTCTATTACTGAATTCACTCGACCCCGGACCCATTGTACTAGTTATTGCTATAGCTAGTATTGTATTGGTGTATTGCTAGTGAACTTATTGAACGAGTTATAAAGGTAGAAAAAATCAAATCAATCAAGAGATAGTGGTTCGATTTTTTCCTAAGCAAAGACAGACAAGTGACGGTTGACCGAGGGACCTGTCTGTTAATTTTTTTTTATCTTTTCTCTGATATTCGATACTTACTTACAAGTCGGACTAATTCGAATTTGCATCAAATATTTTACTTAAAAAGATAAAGCACTCCCTACGAAAGACGAGTGGGGTCAAATCATTGGTTCTTATGCAACAAATGCCAAAAAATAAGCCAGTCAAGCAAGGGTGGCCCAAAGCAAAAAGAAGACTACAAAGAAAGCCGTCCAGGGTGGTTTGGAGAGGACAAAAGTGGGATCCATCCGCCGCTGCTTCCATCTCCCACTTGGCCGCTCTTCCCCATCCATTAATTGTTTTTCTTCAATATAAAATTTATTTAACATAAATTAATACGACTATAGTCTCTCTTTTTTCTATAATCATTTGATATTAGAATTTTCGAACTCACTAGTCCTATTAATTCAGATTCGTGTAAGTAAAAAATATTTTGTTGTGAGGGATTTCTTCATTTTTAGGGTTTGAGTCCAAATCCTTGATTAGGAGTGAAGTAATCTCATTCATTCACTGCATCTTTTGGTAGTAACGATGGAATCGGAATTTGAAGTTTATGAATTCAGGATTCTAATTTTTTTATATTATTAGATTCTAAATATAATATTTTTTTAAAGACATATATGTACCAAAATTATAGGATTTGATGAAACCCGTAACGCGAACATTAGCTCCGTGTTGGTTGGTGGTGTTCTCTCATCTTCACGTTTATCTTTGAGTAGCATTAAAACATGGTCAACACTTTGAGATCCTTAACCATGATTAAATCTTTTACACCTCACAAATCCATCAAACCACATCTAACCCTACCCACATAAATCTAAGCAAGGTTTTCATATAATACTAAAATATATTCTTTCATTATCATTGTATTTCTTTAAAACAATAATACACTTGTAAAACATGAAAGCCATGATTTCCTACGCACCCCTAATCCAACTTGCTTCTAATTCCCTAAATATTGACTTCTTACAAACATTAGTAATAAAAAATATTTACATTCATTTCACGTAATTATTATAATTTTCAACTGTTTACTGCCATCAATATATTGTACACCTCTTTATTTTTTATTACTTTGGGTCTCTAGATTCAGGGTAATGGCCGGGGCTCGGGCGGATGCAGAATTTTCACTACAGAGATTCAAAAAATAAAAAAGTTAAACGCGCCAAGTACTAAAAAATATGAACCAAGTTTTCAAGAAACAAAGAAGACTAAATGAGCCTTTGCACTAAATTCGTTGATATATATATATGCTTCTTACCTAATTGAGGATAAGGCTTAGTTTCTGTCTTATATACGTCAACTTTGTAAACAAGTTGATACAATAATGTAGGTTAATGTTATATATAACACGTTATTGTAGTATATATGTCAATTTATTTTAATGATGTAAATTAAAAACTTATAAATTGTCATTACACAAAACTTGAAGTCTTCTATAAGATTCTCGTTTCTTTTTAGACTATAATCTAGCCAGAATTCACACTCAAAATTAAGGAGTCTATATTCTTCTTACATTTCATTGTCAACGTCGATTAATTTCAAACCAAATAATATATTACAAATACTTTAAACACAAAAAAAAAAAAAAAAAAAGTAGAAGCATTCATTTGTCAACTAACGTACTTTATCAGTAAATCTGCTTCTTTCAACGCGCTAATTAACAAGTTTATTTTACTCTCTAATCATTCTAGATTTTGTTTATATAAAAAAACTGTATTATTAGTGTATTTTAACATATTGTAGTAAATAATTTATTGTATCTTTAGGATACTAATTTTACTTGTTATAGGCTGCTACATGTAATTATTTTTTATCATGACCTAATTATGGAAAAAATAATTTTACTTTAATACAGTAGCGGAACCGAGATTTTCATTAAAGATAACCAAAATATAAAGAAGTATATAAACATACATACATACTCAACTACATGGTGTAATTTTTCAGCGAATGAGTGTCAACCTTTAAACAAAGATGATTTTGTGACTGTGTAACGTTAGTATATAAAAGTTAAACTCTAATACTCCATAATATTTCTCTTTTAATAAAACCTGTAGTAGTTGAATAAACAAATAATTTTGAATCCCTTATTATTTTTATACATATATATTTAAACTTTAGGGTGAGAGAAAGAAATGACTGCGTTTGTTTGAGTCTTTGTCCCCCTCTCACTCTTCTCTCTCTCTCTCTCCTTCTTCCTCCCTTCCCTTTCTTTGCACTCAAAAACCAAATCCCCATAGCACAAGCTGCAGGCAAGTCTTGTTTTCTAATCTCTATATTCAAATCTTGATATTAAAAAAATAATAATAATCCCATCTTTTTTAAGCCTTATATCTTTCCATTTTCCTCCACTTCCCTATATTAAACAACAACAAAAAAGCAGTTTTTTTATAATATTTTCTTTTTTTTTATTATAGTTTTCTTGAATTTTCTTGTGTTTGTTGTACTTTTGATGTTTTGGTCAATATGGCTGGTTTGGATTTAAGCACTCATTTTGTTCATCAACTTCACCACCCATCTGACTTCAATCTCCAAAGACAACCTGATGATATTGAAGTTAACAACAAAAGCCAGTTTTCCGATGACCATCACCACGGCGACAGTGGCGGTCACCAGAATCAAGGTTAGAGAGAACATACTTTTATTTACTTAATTATATTTTTCGGTCAACACGTCCCCTCACCTTGAAATCTTGAATCCAAGACCTTTTGTCTGGTTTGGTATTATGTTGAATTATGTGACAGTCTCATGTAATAATTTAAATTGTTAGAAAGAACCTACTTTTATGTACTTAATTATATTTTTCTTTTACAGGTGATATTGTTGGTCGGCGACCTAGAGGCCGGCCACCGGGATCCAAGAACAAGGCAAAACCACCAGTAATCATCACTAGGGAAAGTGCAAATACCTTAAGAGCACATATTTTGGAGATTGGAAATGGATGTGATGTTTTTGAGTGTGTTTCAACTTATGCTCGAAGAAGACAACGTGGGATCTGTATATTAAGTGGTAGTGGGACAGTAACAAATGTGAGCATTAGACAACCTGCGGCAGCTGGTTCTGTAGTTACATTGCATGGAAGATTTGAGATTCTTTCACTTTCTGGTTCTTTCTTGCCTCCACCAGCTCCTCCAGGTGCGAGATTTTATGACCATCTCATCTAAAAATTTTAAAAAAATCAGTAGCGGAGCTAAGTTCAACTAACTGAATCCCCTTCGTCGTAAAATTATATCCTAATAATAGGGGAAAAACAAACTTTTTTATATGTTCGATGAAGGGCTTCCTTATGTTATGACCATCTCATCTAAAAATTTATATTGTTAGAGAAAATCTGTAGCGCACATAGCTAACTTCAATGAAGGAGTTCCTTCGTCGAAAAATTATACTGTAGTAATAGGGTAAAAACAACTTTTTGTATATCTATACGTTCTTGAATCCCCTTGACATAAGGGAAGTTTTAAATGTAGTGGTAAGAGGGGTTCAAGAATTACACTATAAGATATGGCATTCTTGCTTTTCTTGTAAATCCCTTTGTTAGGATTCTTGGTTCCATAACCGATGAAAATACAGCTCTATTTACTTAATTATATTTTCTACAGGTGCGACGAGCTTAACCATTTTCTTGGCTGGTGGACAAGGACAAGTGGTTGGAGGAAGTGTTGTAGGGGAATTAATTGCTTCTGGACCAGTTATTGTTATAGCTTCATCTTTTACAAATGTTGCATATGAGAGATTGCCATTAGAGGAAGATGAAGGAAGTCTCCAAATTCAACCACAGGTATCACAAGTCTCTAGTGGCAATGGCCCTAATAGTGGTGGCGGTGGCGGCGGTGGTGGTGGTGTTAATAATAATCAATTTCCTGACCCTTCATCTGGATTTCCATTCTTTAATCTTCCTTTGAATATGCCTAATGGTCAGCTACCATTTGGAGTCTAAAAGCTACTCCCTCCGTTCCATTTTACGTGATATAAGTAGTACGAGGGCTAAGCTGACTAATTCTTGAAGATTAGAGTTGCGTTGTTTATATCGAACGAAAACCGATTGGATCAATGAAGAAATTAGGGTTCTTGAATCATAAAGGTAAGAGAATTTAGTGTACCATGTTTGTACTAGTAGACTAATTAGTGATTGTTGGACTTATTTTCCACTTCTATTTTAGGGGGTTTTAATTTTTTTTTTCTTGTTTATTGTTCTTGGTTTTGTAACTCTGAATTCTGAAAATACTCTTCCACTCTTAATGTTCTGAAATGGTTTGAGAATGCAATCCTCATATTCACTTTTGTTGTCATGGGAGTAACGCACACATATATACTTATATTTAAATTACTATAACTGATTAGTTGATTTATGTTCCTCTTCATGTTTTTCTATTTTATCAACCATAGATTATGGAAAGAAAATAGAATTTTTTGCCATTAGCCTAAAGAGATCTTGGATAGAAAGCCTAAAGGTTACGGGTTCAAGCCGTTGAATTAGTCAGTCAGTGATGCTTGAATTAGGATTGATTGTCTACATCACACCGCAGGTGCGGCAAGCTGTTGAATCAGTGGTGCTTGTATTAGGGTTGGTTGCCTATATCACACCGTTTGGGGTGCGGCAAGCTATTGAATCAGTGATGCTTGTATTAGGATTGGTTGTCTATATTACACCGATTGCAGGTGCGGCCTTTCCCGAACCCTGCGTGAACGCCGGATACTTTGTGCACGCGACCCTTTTATTTTTTCAATACTAGTAAATAACTATAGTGAAACATTAAAAATTAAATGTATGTAATGCCAATAAGCGTTTTAATTAGTTCTTCTACTGGATAAAAGCTCATGTGCTGGGGTTCTATTAATAACATGTCTTACATTAATGTTTGAGCTGAATTTTCTTGATTTTGCTACTAACTTTTTGGGAATTTGATCCCACTGGTCGTTGCTGAAAACAATGCTTATTTCTCTCAGCTAATTGACCTTTAGAAAAATGGCATTTTCATCTGAGACACATGACAAGCTTTCAGTACTTGTCTTTCAAACGTTCAATCAACTAATCCACCTCTCAATCTCTCACCCCTCACCCCTTTGCTGTGGCGGAAATAGAATTTTCGCTAAGAGAATTCGATATCTACTATATATAAATAAAATAAAAACTTTGATCTTGTAAACACAACGTGATCTTTCCGGTAAAAGGGTTCGAATGAATCCCGTTTTGCTCCTCTAACTCCGCCCCTGTTCCCCCTCCACTCCCTATCTAGATCATCATCTGCTCATCATTTTCTTCCTCACTCTTTCTTTATTTAATCTGTGAGATTATCCTCATTCAAGAAATATACATGTAGCTGAGTTCCATCTCCTTGTATATCAAGCATTATTCCCATTCCAATACATGGTTTCGAACGAATGAGAGACGAATCTAGGATCTAGACTTAAAGAGTTCAAAACGAGTATAATCATATAATATATATACATTTTAAGTTTCTTTATTTTGCACATAACATATAGATCGAGTAGAAAACAATGAGTTTTTCCTCTTGTGATAGGACAATTTCTATCGGTGATGAAACCAGAAAATTCAATAATAGTGTTTAGAACTTAAATATCCTTTGCAATGGACTACGCAAGGGTGTTCAAAGTCATTTTTTATCAATAACTAGAATATTGTATCATATATACAGTATAATATTTTGGCGAAGGGCGTTCAGTTGACCACCCTTGGCCACACATAGCTTCGCCCCTGCTCTCGCTAGGTTCAACAGAACTGATCGCTTTCTCCTCGAACCATAGTATACATACGCAAAAGCATATTAAATATATATATATATATATATATATATATATATATATGATTAATTATATAAAATAATATTATATTCATTCTGAACATACTGACTCTAGATCTTGTTTTTTGCCTCCGTTAAGAAGAGGCCTCAAGTGTACAGCATACTTTGTGAAATACATGGGGATTTTAATATTTCTAAAATGCATATAATATTCTTCACCATAACCTTACTTATAATTTAATCACTATTAAACTGAATGATTCTATAGTTTGTATTCCAATAAATAAAGAAGGTTTTCATTAAACAGTGGACTTTACGTCTTAAAGTAGCTTTATTCTCCACTGAGAATAAACTCAAAAGGGTTTATGAATGTCAAGGAAAATGGCTAAGATTGATTAAGAGATCTTTAATGCACTGAATTAGCTGTAAAAGATTCCTTAAATATGCTTTAAATCCATATTTTGTACCTCAAATATGCTTTAAATCCATATTTAATTGATCTCTTAAAGCCATGCTTATAGGCTATAGGTTCAGATTAGTGGTGGGATTTGTTTGAAAATTGAAAGAATCATGTTATTTTACACAAGCTGATAAAGATAGAAGTTAGGTATTTTAGTTATGTAAATAGTTTTTACATATATATTCACATTCATTAAAAGATAGATTTCTGCTTATGTTCGGTTTGGAGTCCCGACAAATTCAGATTCACGCGGCTTAAAACCAAGGAAAAGGAAAAATGTTTCCTACCATAACTTTTTCCATGTATAAAATCTCTGATGAATGGGAGATTTTATCCGTTCCACCACAACTCTTGGCGGTGAACTTGTTAGGGATTAATATTGCATGCAGTTACTTATTTGCATTTTTTTTAGAGACTTTAAAAGAATTTGATTGAAAGATAGCGATAACCTTTTCTTCTCGTACAAGAGATATCTATAATTTAAAGATTTTTAATTTATATATAATGATAATGTACAAATTTTCATATCATCTGGCTCAAATGTCATGTAAGAATAGATGAATTTCGTCTATAATAATTCTTATTTGATATTCAAAAAAAAAAACAATAAATAATTTTTTACCATGTCACTGCATTATATCTCCCAACTCAACCTTGTTCTTGTAACACATAAATATATAATAAATCTAAGAAGAGATTGGTAGTATTAGATACCTTGCAAATGCTGTACTACATAGCAATTTAGTAAACATATGTTTTAAAATTAAAAATGGCCACTTATCTTTAATTCCCTTATCTAACTTTTGCTAATTTTTATTATTTTCATAGTTCTGGTATTCGAGTCAGTTTGTTCGCACCCCTATTAATTCAACGGGAGTATTCACTTACTTCCTACCAGCACACATACCGAGTAATTCTATCACTAGAGATTGAACAAATGAAAAAAATCGCCTAATATTTTTAACTCCACTGAAATTCGAACGTGAAACTTTGAAAATTATTTTGTTAAGGGGGGTGGGTGGGGGTAGAAGTTTTTGGCTTCCAATTATGAGTTGTTAGGACATACATATCTTAGCTTACCAACTAAAATTGAATAAAATATATAGGGATGAGATTTTTTTTTTTTTTTTTTTGAGAATCAGGGATGAGTTATTTAAGGAAGACTTGAACTCAAGTTAATCAAATAGAATTTTTTGTCTTTTCTAGGCTATTACTAAACTATCAAACAACTTGTTTAAAACTCAAAATAGCCCAAATAAACTATAGAGCTGACCAAAAACACGTCTGATAGTGATCTATAAATTAAATTATATATAACCTCTATATGCTTAGCCCTCCGTTTACTCAACAAGCTACTCTAAGTTTTATGATTATTTTAAAAGAATAAATTAGTGGCAATTAGTTTGTGTCCAATAACAATTATTAGGATTTGATTAGGCTAATATTATAATTGCAATGACAACTTACTCAACTCCGACAACATTTCTGCACATATGTTGGTAGTGATTAATTATTGGATTTAAGTTAAATATACTAATTCTATAAAGAATTTATAAGCTATTAGTGTAAATTAACTCGTTATTTAAGGTATGTTTCATCTATTATAGATCACTTACATGGTCAGTGTATAAAACTTAAAAATCTTGATTCTTTTGGAAGAATTTTTGTTTTCCATATCTCAAATTTTTCCAATTCTATAGTTTTATGTACTTTACAGTTTGTTTAGATCGTTGTTACGCATCGTTTTATAATATATCGTATCGTACTCTATTGTATTGTACTATGTCGTTTGATAAAAATAATATTTGGATAGATTGTATCGTTTGCCATCATTTCATGATATCATGCACCAACAATATGAAGAATAAACTTGTAATATTAAAAAGAAAAATTATGATACAGGGTAAAACTACTATATAAAAAGGTAAGATAAATGATAAACTAAATTATTTAATAATTATAAACGGTGAGATTGAGAGAAAAAGACAAGGTAACGACGCAACCACACCAAATTGGTCGTTACATAAAGTGGCACATTTCATCGTTATATAACAAGAGATTTAACTTTAAGTAACAATCAAAATAAATATCATATTTAATTAACAATACGATATAATACAATGGGTGACAAACCATCCAAACAAGTTGTTATTGTATTAGAACTAGCTAAATTATAATCTTTACCTAGTCTTTATTCATCAATATCTTCATTTTATTTATTGACAAAGTTCCTTATTAATATATAGCACGTAATGCCATTAGCAGCTAAGCCAATAGCCCTAATAGTGAAAATGTATAAAGAATATGCCAAGGACAGATAAATATTGAAGAGTTTATGATCACTTTGTCCAAAATGGGTAAATTATTAGATTTATTCGATCTATAACAATTGATATTAAGCCTACTATAGCGGTCTAGAAAATAGAGTAATAACCTGTAATAGACGATTAAATTACATTAATGGTATAAAATATTTATATATACGTAGTAGATATGTACTATAACTTAAATTCATTAAGAAACTATAGTTCTGGCAAGAATGGTCTCTTCATTAATATATGCAGCATGAAATGGATTGCTAGGGTGGAGATCCTCTTTTTAGTCCCAATTAGAACCCTTTTTAAAAAGTCATCTTTTTGCAAATTTTTCTTTTCGAAAAAAGTGAAAGAGAACTTTGGCGCAATAGCTTAAACCGTGAAAATAGTATTTTGTAGAAATATAAAGTAAGGTTGTAATACGAATACATCAACACTCTTTAATTAATCAAAAAGACATCTCTGAACGGTAAATATACATAACTAAAACGACATAGTCACAATTATAGTTTGAAACAAAGAAAGTGTAGTGATTGTAATGGGAAGGATAGGATCAGAGGTCTTAGGTTCTAACCTTGCGAATATATTAAAATAATCCGGTACATAGAATTTTCCTCCTTTAATAGGCCTTATGCAGCTTGAATTCAAAAGAAAGAATTTTCATAAACCACTATTATTTAGTGGCTATTAATTTTCTATAGCTACCATATATATAATTACTTCTTGTAGTTATTATTCAGTTGTTACAGTAGTGTATTCATTGTATTTGCGTTGCTGGATTCATGAATACAACAGCAAAAAGCACCTAAAAATCAGGTTAGTCCAGTTATACGCGCATGTATTCACATATATTCGTTGTTGTATTCTTGAATACAGCAGTAAAAAGTGCCTAAAAATCAGGGTCCAGCTATACGCGCATGTATTCACATGTATTCGCGCCATGTATTTATAAATACAGCAGCAAAAAGCGCCTAAAATCAGGGCAGTCCAGCTGTACGGGCATGTATTCGCGTCATGTATCCATGAATACAATAGCAAAAAGCACCTAAAATCAGGGCAGTCCAGTTGTATACGCATGTATTCATATGTATTCGCGCCATGTATTCATGAATACAGTAATGGCAATCACCTTATAAATAGGTATCGTCGGCTGTCTAAGAGAGAGGAAAAACATAAATAGCGTATTTCATGTCTTATTTCATGCCTCAATAATAGTATATACCATAAATACTAATTTTGCTATAAAATATAAAAGGTACCTATAAAGAATAATCATTTTAATTTATAATAAATAAAGGGTATACCTTCGCTATACGAGATATTCTGAAGTGGATATTGGATACTGATTGTGAAGCTAAAAAAGGAAAGTAACGTACAAGTGCAATACTCTAATTTCCCAACATTTAGACTGTTCAAAGTTTGGAAACCTAGGATAGTTGCCAAGGCAAAGAGTCCAAACAAATTGATTGAAAGGATTACAAATGGCCGGTCATATTAAGTGTTTACTTTTTCTAGTCATATACATAGATTATACATTGATTATACACAACTATACATATATAATACATAAATTATGTATATATTATACATTCGCCAACTATTTTTAGTTTAGGTGATCGGGGGAGCGGCTATTTGAGTTAATTCTTCTTGATTGAAACCGAAAATCGGGCGATTTGCAGCCATGCCCTACATAGCAGCCACCTTTTAACCTATACCCTATTTTTAAAA